>JAWPHD010014675.1:0-59748 GCA_037043455.1 Cyrtodaria siliqua | reverse complement strand
ATTATTAACTGATATACATGTATACACCCTATTGGTTATAACCTTTTGATTATTTAAGAGCATGCTAGCTGTTTCAAATTAAATGTGTTTATTAATTTTATTCACACTAACAGGCACTCTTCACTTATATATATGTTATATGCATACACTATGGGTCAGTTGCAGTAACTTATTTTTAACAAAAACTTATTTACAGTACATAATATGAACATTTTAAATTCAAATATTGTTAAGAACATCTGTTGTAGTGGATTATTATAAACCAATTGTTTTTCACAGAAATCACCTGTTTGTATATATTGTTATCAATACTATTATGTGTCTTTTCTCAAGAAGGATGGCTTGAGGTGTTGGGCATTTCCTGACAATCATATTTAGAATCAGTTTAATTACTCTCAAGTGTTAATACTGAGTGACACCTATTGTTATCTTTGTTTATGAATATGCCAGGACACAAGCTGTGGAAATGAGTTATGTGGCTTATTAAAGGATATTTGACATTTGGTCTTGATTGGGTAATACTATTGTATGTTAACTGGATTTTAATTGGTTCTTTCAGGAACACAAATTGATTGGTTATATGTTAACTTAATTTTCATTGGTTGATTCGTTTTTGTAAGAAAAGGCTTTTGGGGACGAAAAAGGGCAGTTGGGATCAGGCATTAGTGGACACAGGTGGAGGTTTCTTTAAGCGGCAAAACAGTGACTTCATTATAAGTCGGCCACAGTCTTTTAGAAAACTTCAATTAATATTTATAACATTGTGAACGTTTAATGTGCTGAACTTTATATAACGGAATAGACATTGTTAAATATAATTATTAAAATACAACAAAACTGTATAACATTGTGTTTATTGAACTCACAAGAAAAGGATTCTAAACGTAAGTTCAATTACTGAACTGACCCCGTGTCACCACCAGGAGTTATACGTGAGCTGGACTCTACCATTAATTCCCCATTTCTGGCCTAAAGCTCACAGTGACTCCTGATCGCATCTCTAAGTCTTGTAACCAAAGACAGGAAAGGATTTGCTGGTGACAGAGTGGTGGAGAATCCGGGCACATCAACAACTTTCTTTTCAACTGAAGGATACTCGAATTCACCAAAATGATTTAAACACAAGAGCAGTTAAACCAGACTTAGAAGGACATTATGAAAGTGGACATCAGAAAGGGCCTGTTCACAAACTCCAAGATGTAATTCCGTTTAAAGCCAGAGGGTCAAACAACAGCAGGACAAACCACAGCAGCATCCAGAAGGGCCAAACCACAATTCCAGAGGTGAGTGCAACTTTAATATGCATGCTTTCCTGTTAGCTTGTTGCATGTGACCATACAATTAGGAATCTTAACTAAGTGTAGGAAATCAAAACAATTTGGCTCCATTAAAATAAAATTAGAATAAGAATAGCATTTCAATTAAAGCTGTTAAAATAAAGTCAAAATTAAATATTAAAGAATTAAATGTCAGGCACTGATTTTTTTTAAAGTTATGACATTAACGTGAAAAAAAAAAAAGAGAAGAAAATAATGGCTCCAAGTAATTTCAGGAAGAAAGGGTGGTGTTGCAGTCAAAAACGATGTTCTGTCTTAACTGTAAAACAAAGTCATACTGCAGCAGACTTAAAATTCTCATCAAAATTAGAAAGAAACTGTACTGATGTAAGAATTGGGAAGCAAAATATTATTTGCTTAATTGACACAGGTGCCAGCATTAGTTGTATCAGTCAGCATTTGTTAAATCAAGTTAGCCCAAAAGCTCAAATTCATCAAAGTAATATAAGTTCTGTAGTAGGAGTGTGTGGTGAAAGACACCCTGTATTAGGAGAAACCTCCCTTACTTTCGAAATAGGTGGTTTAGAACTGAAACATAATTTCAAAATATTTGAAACTCTACACGCAAAGTTAATTTTAGGGATAGACTTCCTTAAGATGCATAAAGTAAAAACTGACTTTGGCACAATGACACTCACAATCCCAGCATCCAGCCAGAATTTTAACTGGGACCAAACAAACAACAACCACGTAAGCAGCATATCGGTACCAACGTTTCCAGACCCAAATGTTCCAACTGTTATAGCAACTACATTGAACGAGATAGTTGTCCCACCACATTGTGAGATGAAGATACCAGTTAGAATTCCGAGATTTACTAATGGAAATACGGTGCTTATGGAACCAGTCTTGAACATGGGTAGGGATTATTGCATAGCTGGAGGTAAAATAGTGTGTGATGTTTTCAATGAAAAAGGGACCTACATGATCATGAATCCAACAGGCCTTCCTGTTTTTCTGAAATCAAATACAAGAATTGCTAAAGCTCAACTTTTGAACAGTGATTCTATTTATGAACTGTCGGACACTGAAACAAATGAAAGTGTACTTAACATTTCAACAGAAACAATTCAAAGTCAGCAACACAAACGTGTAGTTTTAGATCTCGGGATAAGTTTAGAAGATAGTGATTTAACAGAAGTTCAAAAGGAGAAATTATACAACTTTTTGGGAAGGAACAGGGACATTTTTGCGAAAGATTTATCTGAGCTCGGTCAAACTGACTTACATTACCACACTATTCATACCAAGGACGAAACACCTATAAGTATGGGTCCTTACAGACAAACACCACAGATGCGTCAACACCTGGATAAGGCTCTGGACGAAATGCTTGAGCATGGTATTGTGGAGGAATCTACATCGCCATACCACAGTCCTGTGGTACTTATTAAGAAACGTGGATCGTCAGACTACAGATTCTGTGTTGATTTTCGACGTCTCAACCAAGTGACTGTGCCACTTTCCTTTCCAATTCCAAACCTTACAGAAGTGTTTGATACTCTCGCCGACTCAAAAGCAGAGATTTTTAGCAGCGTTGACTTAAGATCAGGCTTCTGGCAGGTGCCCCTTGATGCCGCTACTAAACATAAAAGTGCTTTTATCACACACAGAGGTGTGTATCAGTTCAACAGATTACCGTTCGGTTTATCAAACAGTCCGATGACTTTTCAGAGTTTAATGGCAAAAGTCTTGAAAAGCATGAACTTTAAAATGGCTCTTGTCTACATTGACGACGTTTTGATTTTCTCCAGGAATTTTGACCAGCATCTTGGCCATCTTCATCAACTTTTTAACAGTCTTAGACAAGCAAATTTGAAACTTCACCCTTCAAAATGCACTTTTGCTACGAAAATTGTGAAATATTTGGGACATGTTATTTCAAAGGATGGTGTGAAAGTAAACAGTGAGAACACAGACAAAATAAGTAATTTCCCCGCACCTAAAAATGCCAAACAAGTCAAAAGCTTTTTAGGAATGGCAAATTATTACAGGCGTTTCATTAAGGATTTTGCAAAGATTGTCTCACCGCTTACAGCACTTTTGAAGAAAAATCACAAGTTCCATTGGACGCCTGAATGCCAAAAGGCCTTCAGCACTATGAAAGCAAAACTTACTACAGCACCAATATTGGCCTATCCAAAGTTTGACATGCCATTCATTCTAACAACAGATGCGTCAGATGTCTCCATTGGTTACATGCTTAGCCAAAAACAAGACGGAAAAGAACACGCTGTAGCCTATGGAGGCAGATCTCTTAAAAATGCGGAAGTGAAGTGGCATATAACAGATAAAGAAGCCTTAGCATTAGTAGAGGGCATACAGCACTTCAAACATTATTTAGTAAACCAGAGGTTCACTGTTTATACGGACAATGTTTCAGTGAAGTACATTCAGAAGATTAAAGACTGCAATGGGAGGCTCGGACGATGGAGTTTATTGCTACAAGCCTACAACTTTGACATTATTCACAAGTCTGGGAAAAACAACCCAACAGATTATCTATCTAGACAAATGTACGAAAATACGCAACCTTTAACTTCAACAGACCTTAACGATCATGTGTATATGATGGATACAACTTCCGATCAGAAACAGTATTCACAGGTCACATTCATATATGACGGAGAATCAGAAGATGCTGTGGTTGCAAACTTGCATCAACAACCTGTACCAGATTTACAAATGCACAATTTGTCAGATCTTCAACAACAGTGCCCTGATTTTGCCGACATATATAAGTACAAGATGAACAGAACTGTTCCTGAAGATGCTACATTAGCTAGGATACTAGTGGCAGAATCTTACAACTTTGAGGTAGAAGATAGGATTCTTAAACACTTTTACTCAAGACGTTGCAAGAAGATTCCTAAAGAAGAACGACTTGTTAAGCAGACAGCGATTCCAAGGGTGTTACGAGATGATGTGCTCCGATCATACCATGATTGTATAGCAGGTGGTGGACACCAAGGTTTTGAAAGAACTTATGCAGCACTTCGCAATAAATATTTTTGGCCGACAATGTACCAAGACATCAAACAATACGTCAGAACTTGTGAAGTGTGTCAACAATCCAAACGTCACTTTCATGCCAGACCACCACCTCTACAACCACTGCCGGTCGAAGATGTACTAAGCAAATGGCACATAGACATTTTGAGTGGACTGCCGACAACAAAAGATAAGTTCAAACATGTTCTTCTTGTCACAGACAGTTGCTCAAAATGGTGTGAGGCATTTCCGCTGCGTACACAAGAAGCTACGGAGGTGGCTGCAGTACTATATCGTGAAATAATAACCAGATTTGGAGCCCCAAGAATTCTCATCAGTGATAGAGGCAGAAACTTTACTTCAAATTTGGTGAAAGCACTCTCAGAACTGTTCCAAATAACAAGACACCTTACCAGTTCCTATCATCCTCAAACAAATGGAGCTGTCGAGAGAATGAACTCGGTCATACTCCAAGCACTCAGGGTGTACACTCAGAATCAACAGGATGACTGGCCAGACATATTGCCTGGAATAATGATGGCATACAGAGCAACACCAGCTACACAATCAACAGACTTCTCTCCATTCTTCATGCTTTTTGGAAGAGAAATGCGTCTACCCATTGATACTGCCCTCATACCGAAAGACCATCTAGCTCAGGATCACAAGATTTTCTTGAGCAGAATCTTGAATAATTTGGAAATTACAAGAAAATTGGCAAATCAAAACATTGAAGCTGCTCAACAGAAGTACAAGACGCAATATGACCGATCAGCGCGACTACCAGAGTTCTATCCAGCTCAACGCGTTTGGTTATACTGCACCAAAGTTCCTGTAGGGAGAGCACCAAAACTACATAGAAAATGGGTAGGGCCCTACTATATAACACAAATGGGTCCGAACCATACATACAAATTAAGAAACTGTCAAACAAATAAGGAAGTAAAGGCACTGGTCAATGCCAGAAGATTGAAACCCTACTACGATCCAGCAGACCGACCAACCAATACACCACCAGAGTATGAACACAATGATGCCGAGTTGGATCCTGATCAGCTTCCAGATGGTCAGCCTGAAGAGAACCCCCCACAACAGGATAAGGAACAGCATCAACAGCAAGGTCATCAAAATCATCAGCAATCAACAAACCACAAAAACACCCAACAGCAAGAAAGAAAACAGACTAAAGATAGAACCCAGGCACCAAACAAGCAGAAACCCGAAAAACAGAAACAGCAATCAAAACAAAATAACCAAACAAAAACGCAGCAACAACTTAGAAACTCAAGCGATCCACAACCGTCAACTTCAGGAAGCAATAATACAGAAAGACAAAAACCAACTAATTCACAAAACACTAAACCATCTTGCCAAGATTGTCGACGTGGAAATTGTACACCATTCAATATCGAAGACATTGATTCTGTTATCTCATCAGCACGAGGCAATGGAACTCTATATTACAAAATCAAAATCAAAGGCAACAACAAAAACGTAACAGAATGGTATTTTCCATGTAAAATACCATCCCAGCTTGTCAGAGAATTTCATGCCAACAGAACCATGGGTGGAAAGAAACGCAAACGACCACTTCAGAAAGCGCAACACAAATTCTTTGAGAAAACTGACATTAAGGCAGTTAACATTTCAAATAAATCAAGTGACTCAGCAGTTCAGGTAGTCTCTAACTCAGCAACAACAACTTACACAAATGCAACACTCAAGTCACCAATCCCAACATTATGCTCTACTGGGACCCAAACTACATCACAATCACGTGTTCATGAAGAAGAAAAACTGATTGCAGTAAAAGTAATAGAGAAACAACCATTTTTTCTGGTACAAACAGGACAAGGCACTCCAAAACTGAGATCAATGCAAGATGTTGTAACACTTTCTAGGAACTTTGCTATTGATCAGAAAGACATATGTGCAAGTCGAATTAGGAAGGTTGAGCTAGACAGACAGTCAAATAAATCAACACAACACAAAAACGGGTTCCTTAGCTCAAGTTATGGGAAAAAATGGGTACATGAAGTCAGAATCGATGACGACGGAACCGCTAAATATCTAGTGGGATTTGACAATTTCACAATACCACCAGTTTGGTTAAAAATTGATGACATCCCCAACTATGTTCTGTTTACATTCAGAGATTTTTTGGAAAAACATAATGAGGAACTTTACAGAAGTAAATATAGGCAGTAATTCAAATCTAGGTGTATTTTCAATCAATATGACAAGACATAATTGTTCCATTTGAGGATTAAATCACCTAGCCAAAGTAAGTAATAATTAATAAAAAAAAATTAAAAAGATTTCACTTTAGTTCATCGAGTGATTAGAGCACTTGTGAGTAATGTGACAGCTGGGTTTCCCCCTTAAACTGCTGTTGAACAGTGCAGTCACACTTAGGGTAACCATATTTTCACACAAATCAAATTGACATTTTAAAAAAAAATATATATAATAATAAAAATAATATTTTACATAACAGATAAAACCTATAAAACTTATATCTCACTTTATCATGGTCACATGTATCAAGTTTTCAGGTAAGTGCATTAAAAGTTTGCACTAAAGAAGCAGTAAAAAGGAGCCGATTGACATGCAGAATATACAGCAGTTCAACAAATGATGGTTCCAGGATCCAGACAAGAACAACAACAAACAACAGAGTGCTAATAATAAAGCATAGTAACAAGAAAGAATATAACACAATTGAAGAAATAATTTATATATGATAAAGTGCCAATTAATTACGAAAATTGTAATAATAGTGTAGCAGGAGGAATATAAATATGTGTGGAGTAAGGCAAGAAGGAAATATATGTGATACAGACAACATAAAGAAGATATGATGCAGGCAAAACAGAAGACGTGATATAATGCAAGCAAGTCATGGACAGCACTTACAAGTGGAAAAATTATACAAAAGACGAATAGAACACATAAAACGAAAAAGAAAATGTAAATAAATACATTTATATATGTGAAAATAATTAACATATATTAAATACATGTATATAATATAAAAATGCATGTATATGTGAATATATGTGGATAATAAGAGTACATAGTCACACAAAATATCCCACAATTTACGAACAATTACGGGCAGATTCGAACAATGCAAGTTGTCGTGAAGAGAAAATGCCATTACAGACGGACAGACAAATGTAAATGTTTGAATAATCACTAAAATTAATCATCTGTATATATCTCAAGTTTCAAAAACTTATTTACAGTACATAATATGAACATTTTAAATTCAAATATTGTTAAGAACATCTGTTGTAGTGGATTATTATAAACCAATTGTTTTTCACAGAAATCACCTGTTTGTATATATTGTTATCAATACTATTATGTGTCTTTTCTCAAGAAGGATGGCTTGAGGTGTTGGGCATTTCCTGACAATCATATTTAGAATCAGTTTAATTACTCTCAAGTGTTAATACTGAGTGACACCTATTGTTATCTTTGTTTATGAATATGCCAGGACACAAGCTGTGGAAATGAGTTATGTGGCTTATTAAAGGATATTTGACATTTGGTCTTGATTGGGTAATACTATTGTATGTTAACTGGATTTTAATTGGTTCTTTCAGGAACACAAATTGATTGGTTATATGTTAACTTAATTTTCATTGGTTGATTCGTTTTTGTAAGAAAAGGCTTTTGGGGACGAAAAAGGGCAGTTGGGATCAGGCATTAGTGGACACAGGTGGAGGTTTCTTTAAGCGGCAAAACAGTGACTTCATTATAAGTCGGCCACAGTCTTTTAGAAAACTTCAATTAATATTTATAACATTGTGAACGTTTAATGTGCTGAACTTTATATAACGGAATAGACATTGTTAAATATAATTATTAAAATACAACAAAACTGTATAACATTGTGTTTATTGAACTCACAAGAAAAGGATTCTAAACGTAAGTTCAATTACTGAACTGACCCCGTGTCACCACCAGGAGTTATACGTGAGCTGGACTCTACCATTAATTCCCCATTTCTGGCCTAAAGCTCACAGTGACTCCTGATCGCATCTCTAAGTCTTGTAACCAAAGACAGGAAAGGATTTGCTGGTGACATATACTGTAACTATAGAAGAAAGGATTGAGAGAAAAATTAATATAAATATATTGCATGTATCTTTATTTATTCATATTTCTATCAATTTGAAGGGTGTAAATATGATTCTCAAACTTCTTTCTAAAAGGCTTATTCCTCATTAAGACCAAGACCAATTTCATGTGTTTTTTTCCCAATTTGTATTAGCTAAAAACAATATTTAATAAAAAAAAAGTTTTTCCTCCATCCAAACTTATGTACCTATCCGAACTACTATGACACCGCACTTTTCCGGAAGTAAAATATTGCCGAAAATTCAGTAGAAATGTCATCTTTTATTAACTCTTTTTCATGCATTTGTTTGTTTGGAATGCCAAAAGGTCCGTTTTATCAAACAATTAAGAAAACACAACTGTAATCATTATTCGGTGGTATCATTTAATCACCTCAGGTCAATTAACTTCAGATTGTTGTTTCGTTCCGATCACGTTTTCAACAAGCACTTGCCTAACTGTAACGGAACCTACGATTGGTCAATTGTTCAGCTATACGCAATCTCATTGGATAAGGCGTGTGTATTCCCTGTACAGTCTAATTTGTAAACAAAAAATGGCGAGGTGCGAAAATTGCCTCGGGGGATATCATAGTTGTAGGAAAGTATGCTCCCCGCGGGGTTTCTGCCGTGATCGATCAAAGCAATTAGCATAATCCCTTCCCAGAGATGTCTACGCCTGTCCTGAGACATAAACAACAGGTCAATTAAAGGACTGGTTACACTTCGCTTGAGGGCTGGAAAAAAGCGAAGTGGTCAATCTGAAGGCGACTTAAACTTCGCCGTCGGCTAAAAAAAAAGCGAAGTCACGGAGGAAAAAGCGACTATGTCGCTGATGTCGCCCTCCAGAATGAACACTGGCTATTAAAGCAGGTGAAAGTAGCGCCTATATTCATAACAGTGCGTGCAATTAGCCACCTTTGTCGGCTAACACAAATTAATTTCATCTCTTCGTAGTTTGTGTAAAGAAAAACAAACAGGAAACTGAACCTACTGTTGGATGCGTAACCGATTGTCTGATTGGTCAATCACCCGAAAGATAACAAATACCCAAATAACGGCATATCTGATTGGCCCTTAATCACATGATGGCTGCGTGTATTAACAATGCCGATTATCCAACAACAAAGTGCCAATTAAGGGTATTAACAACTTTTACAAGCAATAATTGATAAGGGCGTGGCGACATCACAGTGGGCGTGAACGGATATATAATGTTTATTGCGGTCATTTATTAGTTGTGGTGTCAAACAGTCAATTATACGAAAAATTAAAAAAAAAAAATAATAATCGCCATTTTTTGTCGACATTTCTTTGAAATAATCGACAGTATTATAAATAATCGCAAATGTCGACCATGGCGTATGGCAGCGTGAGCCCTGCTAGATATTAAATTAGACAGTTTTAGTCCGTCATTCAGTCTCTCCTAGACATTAAATTGGACAGTTTTAGTCAGTCAGTGTGTCCAAGATATTAAATTAGACAGTTTTAGTCCGTCAGTCAGTCTCTCCTAGACATCAAATTGGACAGTTTTAGTCAGTCAGTCAGTCTCTCCTAGACATCAAATTGGACAGTTTTAGTTTGTCAGTCAGTCTCTCCTAGACATCAAATTGGACAGTTTTAGTCAGTCAGTGTGTCCTTAATATTAAATTAAGACAGTTTTAGTCAGTCAGTGTATCCTAGACATCAAATTGGACAGTTCTAGTCAGTCGGTGTGTCCTAAATATTAAATTAGACAGTTTTAGTCCATCAGTCAGTCTGTCCTAGACATCAAATTGGACAGTTTTAGTCAGTCAGTGTGTCCTAGATATTAATTTGGACAGTTTTAGTCCGTCAGTGTGTCCTAGATATTAAATTAGACAGTTTTAGTCTGTCAGTGTGTCCTAGATATTAAATTAGACAGTTTTAGTCCGTCAGTGTGTCCTAGATATTAAATTAGACAGTTTTAGTCTGTCAGTCTGTCCTAGATATTAAATTAGACAGTTTTAGTCAGTCAGTCAGTCTCTCCTAGACATCAAATTGGACAGTTTTAGTCAGTCAGTGTGTCCTAGACATCAAATTGGACAGTTTTAGTCAGTCAGTGTATCCTAGACATCAAATTGGACAGTTTTAGTCAGTCAGTGTGTCAAAAATATTAAATTGGACAGTTTTAGTCAGTCAATCTGTCCTAGAAATTAAATTGGAAAGTTTTAGTCAGTTAGTCAGTCTGTCGAAGATATTAAATTGGACAGTTTTAGTCAGTCAATCTGTCCTAGAAATTAAATTGGAAAGTTTTAGTCAGTTAGTCAGTCTGTCGAAGATATTAACTTGGACAGTTTTAGTCAGTCAGTCTGTCCTAGATATTAAATTGGACAGTTTTAGTCAGTTAGTCTGTCTGTCCAAGATATTAACATGGACAGTTTTAGTCGGGACATCTGTCTGTCGAAGATATTAAATTGGACAGTTTTAGTCAGTCAGTCTGTCCTAGAAATTAACTTGGACAGTTTTAGTCAGCAAGTCTGTCCAAGATATTAAATTGGACAGTTTTAGTTACTGTATCAGGAAACACTTACATTCTGGAATTCATTCAACACTTGAAGTAGTGTGGGAAACATGGGTGACCATGTCAAGTCATTTTGATGTACATTATTAGCAACAAAACCACAAAGTGCCTGTACATAATTATAGAACTGATCTAAGAGTTAATAAGCAAGGTTTTATGCAAGCCTAAAAAAGCTGCCAATTAGTAAATACAACATGACTGTGGGCCTGTGAACTGATAGGAATGCAAACAATTGTTTCTATTATTAATGAAAATTTGAGAGTTATCAAGCTGAAATAAGTGTTGCTGCTTTTATCAAAAGCAAATAACTACACAATGGATGCATGCATCAATAGTGTTCACTGTGAAACTTGGCCATGGTCTTATTGATATAATCCTTGAGGATAGTTAAAAAATTAACAACACAGACTTTTTAACATTTCAGCTTGACAGCCTTCAGGCCAAGAAAAAAAAAGAGTTGTGTTTCAGGTTTCCTGCTCCAAAAAAGTAGGGTAGATATCAAATATATATTATTTTTTTTACTACACGAAGGTAGAAATTACAACCAGAAAACAACTATTCTAAACTCTGGTTTTGAGGTCCTGAAGAATGTATATATTAATATATATCATTTGTTTGTAATATTGTTTCAATAAAACATGCAACGTACATAATATACTCTGTAAAAAAAGGTTTGGACCATGGCAGTGTTCGAACCCGTACAATGATCGCTGAACCTTGACATTCGACCATAACCCTCATTATCTCAGTTGATAATTCACAATAGATCAACAATCAACAATAATTATCGTTTACAATGAAAGTTTGCGAAAAAATAATAATATTATTATTGGTTACTTGAATTTGTCAGTAACTGTTACTTTTAATGGACTTTGCAACATTTTTTACAGACCCTTTGTGTGTTTGCGATATCTTTTTAAAATCAATTCTTGTTTGGAATTTAATGTTTCTGGTACCAAATTTACCGGGTAAATTCTGTCCACTATTTTTATTTTTATATGACTTAATATATACCCTGGTCCAAAACTTTTTTTACCGAGTATAGTACACACAGCTCTCTTTGCTGCTATTCTAAAACTGTTGAATTTGCCGACATTCAAATGTTCAATCTGCATATATATAAATTAGTCATGGGCATCAGTTACAATCAGTTGGATGTAACTAACCAATTATCAGTTTAATATAATCGGTAACTAAACACTTTTTAAACAAGAGGCCCAAGTGGGCCTGTAGACGCTCTACTGGTATGATGTGATTTAAAAACATAAACAAAACATGATAGAGGCCAACCCAAGAAACAAAGTTTCTTATATATAACACTATGTAAACTTCGGATTATCGTGGCTGCCATTTTGAATATTTGACAACAACGAAAAAAACATACTTGATAGAGGCCAACAACAGGAACAGGTATATGATATTTAAGTAAAATGGAATTAGTGGTAATATGTTGTTTGATAAATGTCCTTAAATTTGACCTAAGTTTACCCATGGTGGCCATCATGGATGACTGGAGGCTCCAAAAACGCAAATCTGTGGGGGACAAACTCAAAGATCATTGTGATTTAAGTTTCATCAAAAACCTTCAAGCGGTTTCAGAGAAGATGTCATTTTTTAATGTTTTCCTATATAACTCTATGTAAACTTTGGGTCGCTGTGGCAGCCATTTTGTTAGTTGACGATAACGAAAAAAAACATAAACTTGATAGAGGCCAACCAAAGGAACATGTTTATTTTTTTATATTTCAATATTTTATTTCTTTTAATACATATATGCAAAAACAATATAAGGTGTATGACAGTACAAAAGTTACATATACATGAATGTAGTCATTCATAGCACAGAACAGTTATATTGGTCTATAGATAGCTTACGACAACATTACAATTGCAAGATACTCAACTTGCCTTAATCCACGAACGGAAAAACTTCCCCAAATACCCTTCCCGGGACTCCCGGCACCAAGGGCGCCGCCAAATACACCCGTACAAGCAAGAGTCACACAGAGTTACGTCCTCTTTCCGTCGTGGCGTCATCGGTAAAGAACGCGATAAATCGACGGTCTCAAAATATTTGTCTTTTTCCACGTAACAAATGGTTTTAATTGTTTTATTACTTTAATTTTACTTCCCATATGTTATTTTCTTACGAGTTTATGATCGTAATTGGTGTTTTTTACACCGGCTTTTGTTCTTTACGCAGTTAATTCAGACCGCAATTCGTAAACAACCATATGCTGTCTACTTCCGGTTTACCAACATTTGTAAATTCTGTCGAAAAATAGCTTTTAACTTCTATTAGAAGTTTTGAATTAGACACCGGAACGTAGACACCCCTCCTACTCGTGTCAACACTCCAGTAAATAGTTTTCTTATATTATTGGGTTCGTGTTGTTTGTTATATAATCACAGTTGGTGCTTTTAGAACACCTTCTGCTGTTATTTTCTTATATTTCAGTAACAGCAATGGGGAGTGGGACCTTAGTCTAATTGGGAGTCGGGCCCTAGCCCACTACGGCCCGTCCGGACTCCCAGGGATTGGAAACATCACCCGTACGAAGTCCTGACCTTCTATCGGTGATGTCCCCCAACCCAGCCATATGCAGTCCCATTCCCCACCCACTCCTGTGAAGGAAACATCAATGGGGAGTCGGGCCCTAGCCCACTACGGCCCGTCCGGACTCCCAGGGATTGGAAACATCACCCGTACGAAGTCCTGACCTTCTATCGGTGATGTCCCCCAACCCAGCCATATGCAGTCCCATACCCCACCCACTCCTGTCCGGGGGACCATGGTGACTCAGATAACTCTCTACCTCGTGGGTACACTGTTGGAGTGGTCGCATTCGCTTGGAGACAACCAAAACAAAGGTTACTCGTTCCTTTGTAGCTCAATAGCCCGCTTAGCTCAGTCAATGAACGACGTCGACTATCTTGCGCTCACTAAAGAAAGTCCCGTACCCCACCCACTCCTGCTCAAGCTACCAGGTAGTGCGGGGGTCACGCCGACTACAAACTCTCTGCCTCATGGGTAATCTGAAGGTCCTCAGAACAGATTCCATTCACTCCTCCAGGTCACCTTTCAGAGAGTCAACACACAGAGGGCGGTCTAGGAGCAACCGTCACCTGTCTAGAGACAGCTCAGGTAATACTTCCTCAGCTGAAATTTATGCTTTTAAGCACGGCCTAGGGCCGAAAGGGTATTCTTACGGTATTCTTACTGTATTCAATACCGTTGTTATGGTTAGGGCCACCTAACGAAGGATATAGTCTCTTCTGAAGGTCTCTGCTAGTATAAAATCCAGACTAGTTGTCTGGAGGGAAGCTAAATAAGACTTCTTTCTATGGTATGGGAAGAGGACTTAGGTTTATGTGTTGGTACTCACATGTAAGGGAAGTTTCTGTCATGGGTCACAATTATCTGTTATTATAATTTCTTACGTGTTGTATAATCACAGATTAAATAGAATAGAATAGAATATTTTATTGTAATATTCATAACAATGTGAACATGACATTGAACTAACAGGTAATCAAATCATATGATAGCAATTAAGAAATAAAGATAAACATATGGATTACCTGTCAGGAGGGCCGAATGGTCTAATGCGCCAGACTCAAGGTTATACCTTCATAAACGAGTGTTCTGGTCCACGACCTTACACGTGGTTTCAGATCCCACTTCTGACACATACTTTTAACATACTAGTAAAATGTGTCAGAGACACTTTCCTTGTTCTTCCTTTTCAGTGTGGTGTCAGAAACACTTACCATCAATAGGACTGAGACCTCTTTAGGAAATCATACTTTCCTAGACGGTGCTCCCTACTGGGAAAGGCCTTTTTAATTCATAGGGAAGTCATATCTTCCTACTGACAGGGCGCTCTATACAGGCCATCTACATCAGAGAAGGTAAATTATCGAAGTCTTATCTCTGATTCTGATTAATAGCAGGCCTGGTGGTATTCTATTCTCAAATAGAATTCATTCTTTTGTCAACAGAATTACCCTTTTTTTCCAAGTTGTTGCAACATTTGTAAACACTTCTTAAGCATTGTCTACCTATGTTCTCGATTTTAGAAACTTATTTAATGCTTTTATATCTTTGAATATCTCGGCGTTTACAAAAAGCGTTAAGAGTATTCAATTTAAAGTATTTCCTCTCATGGTTTGCTTTATAACCACTACAGGAATCTGATACTTGTCTTAAACTAAAGATTCTTAGTGAATTACTTTGTTCTTTTCTGTCCTTACGGACTTAACTACAGAACTTGTTTTGCAGGTAACCTCGATAGAAGTCGATACCTGCTGTCGAGTTCCGTCACAAGAATATCAAGGATGATGTAAGTGACTACGGCTTCTCCGTCATACTCTAATGATTAGGGTAAGAATTCATGGCCTTCGCCATAACGTGCATAGGTTTCAGCGTTAATTGTAGCCACAGTCTTAAGAAGTAAATCAGTTTATTTCTTTCTGTATATGGTTTTCCTTATCAGGACACCTAATTCAACTTGTCCTATCGCCTTGTTGAGTACTGTTTGTGGCAGGACTAAGATGATTATTGCCAGTCTATGGATTATGTTCATCAGACTTGCAGGTATATGAGCATTTATTTTATTTAGCGCCGGTAGTATTTATATCAAGGGGTGTCATTAAGAGGTAGGCGGTTAATTCGCCCTGCTACTTAAACCTTTCTACCAGGCTAATATGAATACTTTTACTAATATTGTATACTAGTATCTATCTAATACCCGGCTACTTTGCTCTGTGTGCCTCTAACTTGAAAAGTTAATGATATCTATGTACATGTATATCACCACCTTTTTGGAGGTAAGTTATATAAATTAATTACAGTGGCAGATGCTGTTTTATTCAGTTGCACATGCAGTTGCTGGCTGAGTCTTCCTTTTGCTGGTAAGTTGATATGAGGGACTTCCGTGGCTGAGTGGTTAGTCTCTTACTTGATATCACTGCCACTCACCTCTGTTTTATGATGGTGTCCCGGTTAGCTCAGTTGATAGAGCTTTCGCCCTGTAAGGGAGGAGTCCGGTTTTACGTGTCCCATACCAGCCACAAAGACAACTGGCATCTTGTTTTTTTTTGTTTTTTTTTTGTGGATATTATGATATACCTTATATTTCATTGTTTGTGTTTCACTTGTGAAATATCGACAGACATAATGCCGCTGTTGACCTTTTGTCGTCTCTGTTTTAGCGCATTATGTTTTGCTGCTTAAGTATCAAGGTTAGAGTACATAATAAGTTATTAATAGAATCATTTTTGGTTTGTCGTGAATATAAGGATTTTCTTATTAGAAAAACTTATTTTCACCAGAGCCTTAGCACGAGTGTATTATGCGTGTTTTCTCACTGATACACCTGTGGGGTTTTGGGATTACCCTAGGGTTGATTAAGGTCTCCTTCTGTACCGCTTAAATCTCCACGGGGTACCTCCAGAGCCGGAGCTGCAAAGCGAAGGCGACGGTACTAATGAGCGGGCAGCCAAGCACGGGCTGCTCTCCGCCCCCGGTTTACACCTGTTAGGCAGTTTCAGTAAGTTCGGAGTAATCGGCTTCAAAGCCGCTATCCTCAACCCTAAGTGGGTTTGTTCGCGGTTCCTCTGACTAAGCCTTGTCTGATGGAGTTCTTCGTCATTCATCTCTTACCTCTGGGGTTGCGTTCCTTGTGTAACTTATTAGATGCGGTTGCAGGACATAACACTCCTTTTCTTGCAGCTAAGATCATTGTCCAGTTTCTAGATTCCTTACCCCTCCCACTTCTCCATACAGTCATACAGTTAATGGGCTGTAGTGCCAGGGTTCGTTCTCCATTAGCCCTAGGGGTACTGATGATAGTTGGCGTATTTGTTTTTCATACCCCCTCCTGTTTAATATTGCTAGAACCAGGATACATTCTCCTTGTTTTCTATCAGTTTAGAGAGTAGGTCTATCAGTATGAGTAAGTTCCTAACATTATGGTAGGCTATACTATTGTTAGACCCGGCTTCTAATCCGTACATTAATTATGCCATAAGAGCCGGACTTCTCTTTTTGAAGTCTTTCCTTCAGGCAGTTTGAGATACATCTGGCATCTATTTATTTATTGGTTCTATATGCCACATTCGTATGGAAACACAGTTTCTTTTCGGCTAGATCTTTTGGAAGGCCACATCTTTACTCATGCCATGTTAAAATTTCGTTGGCCTTTTACTTGAACACAGATTTGGGGGTGAATGCGTGTGCACAACCACATTCAAGGTGACATTCTGCCTTGGTCAGAACAAGGGGGGGGGGTGCGTGCCCATACACAGCCACATTCAAGGGGACATTCTGCCGTGGTCTAGGGGTTTCGTAGAGCTGCCCTAAATGCATGTCTAAGGATCTCTCAGTTTGGCTTAGAGGGCCACATGGTAGGTTTGTTCACTAACTAGGTGTGTTGCCCTGAATAAATAAATTCTTTTATTATTTACGCCTGGTTTATTTACGCCTGGCTCTATTTACGCCTGGTTTTATTTATGCCTGGTTTTTGGCCAGACGGACTCATTTACATATTACGCCTCATTTTACGCCTGGTTTCTACATTCTTATCAAAACCACCTGTACGCCTGGTCACCATCAAAATTACGCCTGGTTTAGTTATCAATATTACGCCTGCTTTACGGGCGTCGCAGTTCGTACGGGCAGCACTTCTGTCCATCTTGATTTCTTCCCTAAGCGGGGTTTATATCAGGTTTTACAGTCTACCTCTGCCACTGATTCATTCGGAATCAGTATGCAACCTCACGTTTGTCGATTCAAACTACATCTTCAGACTTCAGTTTCTGTAATAGTTGCTCACACAATTGTACCTCTAGGAGGTCCTTCACTGGGCTACTCTGAGGTCACAGAGGTTTAGCTGGTTAGAATAAGTGTAACGCATTGTTTGTTTACACTTCAACCGCAGTCGGAGTTGGTTTTTTTTTTTTTTTTTTTTTTTCTTGTTTCTCACTTTGAGCTTATATCACTCCCCTTCTTAGTTTAAAATACTTAGAAGTTAAAGTGGCTCTTTTTGGCCTGTTTGACTTCTGTTCTCCGGCCCTCCTTTGAACTTTCGGTTAATCTTAGATAGACTACCCTTTAGACTATCTTCTTTTAGCCTTGTGGCTCAGATTTAGTGAGCCCATTCTAGGAACTGAAGTGTCATCAGGCTCATGCTACTAAAGGGATCTCGTTTAACCCCTTCTGGGGATATTCCAGTAACAATCTGTTTGGTTTTGTCTGGGTGTATACCTAATGCAACTCCAATAAGGCTACTAAAGTCAGAGCCTTTATATTCTTAAAATTCACAAATTATTTGTTAGATTCTATCTTAAATAATTTTTCACTGGGTCCAGTTCTTACTACCCAGTCAGTCATGGGGTTGTGCTGCTCTGCCAGTTAGCTGACTTGGCCTTGCCCAAGTCTGTAACTTTGGGCATACAAATCGGTTGCAGTTTTATTTATTATTTTGCTTATCTTGGTTTGTAAGCACTTCATACCACTATGTTCCAAAGGTGTTTGGTTTATACATATTGTATTGTTCATAGTATTCTATGCTTCACACAGTTATCTGGTGTTCATAGTTACATTTACAGCTCAGTTATGAAGCTGTTATTTTAAGTATTGAATCAGGGGGTCGATACTTATTTAAATGATCTATGTAATACAAAAAAATTTCTGTTCCATGGATTAGCTTGAAATTGCCGATTATAATTTTAGATGGTGGTGGACTTATTGTCCTTGAACGAATTGAAGGACTTATGAGGTTGCCATATTCACCTTGTAACGTTCATCTGCCCATCTAAGAAGTTTTAGAGGCTCCTCCTACTGGCTGTATCGCCAGTCAGGATCCCAGATTACGCTATGGTGAGTGTAAGTTGCTTGGGTTCATGCTCTCGTCTGCTTTAATTTCTTGTAATTAGAGCAGGTTTGAGCGTGCTTTGTTACTTGTTGTTCAGAGTTGTTCAAATCCCCTTTACATATATTCGGGCACTCATAACAGGTTACATTGTACCACCCCAGCTCATTGTGTTAAAGTCGCAATTGTAATGTTGTCGTAAGCTATCTATAGACCAATATGAAAAATTTTGTTAATTTTAATATTTGTCTATTATACTTACGACAACATTAACTACCCACCCCTCCTTAATTTAGGACTTATTTGCGGAAAGAGGACGTAACTCTGTGTGACTCTTGCTTGTACGGGTGTATTTGGCAGCGCCCTTGGTGCCGGGAGTCCCGGGAAGGGTATTTGGGGAAGTTTTTCCGTTCGTGGATTAAGGCAAGTTGAGTATCTTGCAATTGTAATGTTGTCGTAAGTATAATAGACAAATATTAAAATTAACAAAATTTTTCATATTAAAGTGTCGTTTTACATGTATGTATTCCAAGAAATAAGTTACATTCAGCGGCAGAGACTAGAGGTAGTAGAAATAGAGAAAATAAAAAGAAAAAAGCGAGAGAGAGAGAGAGAGATTACCGAATACTGTTCAATTTTCTGTGTTTAAACGTAAAACTTCCCACTTTTTTAAATGATATTCCAATTTGTCTTTCAAACTGGCTATAATACGCTCTATATGTTCAATTTTTTGTATGTATGAGATAAAAGATGTAAAACTAGGAATCGTTTTCGCATACTTATTCTTGAAAATAAAATACTTTGCAATTATTAAAACACAGTTTAAAATATCTGAATACGATTTATCTTGAATAATACCAAATGAAATCATTTGGAAAGTCAATGCAAAAGGAATATTTTTTCTGTTTAAAAAGTTATGTATTTCTGTCCAAAAAGCTCTACCAAATGGACATTCCCAAAACAAATGTTCAATTGTTTCACCGTGACTTGTGTTTTGCACTTATATAGAAATTTATTTGTGGGTATAATTCTCATTATATATTTATATTGAAAAGATCTAAGTTTTGTATCTATTGTGCTTTTGAAAGGTGTGGTATGAATGAGTTTTCAGTTTATGTTTGTTATAGTTTCTTCCCATTTTTGGTGAGGATTAATTTGTAATTCTGTTTGCATGCGTTCCACTTGAATGTTATATAATAATTTGTTGGCACTGTTTTGTTTTCCTATTTGTTTCAGTAAGCTTATTTCGCTATAGTGTGTCGTTGTATCTTCTGTTTTTAGTTCCTGTTTCCATTTGTTTGGTATGCTTTGAACAATTGTATAGTAGTTCAGGAATTCAGAATTATGTATGTTATATATTGTTTTTAAATGTGCAAATGTATAAAATTCTCTAATTCTATGGTTATACAGTTGTTCAATATATTTAATACCCAAATTATTTCATGTTTTGAAGTATATAGTATGTCCTTGATGTTTTATGTCTGAGTTATTCCATATTATCTGTTTTGAAATGTTGTTAGCTTTCTTTTTGAAGTTTACTAAAGACTAGGATTTTATTATTTCTATTTTATTATTTCTGACAGAAAAGCGGATCGTGTGATTATTTTGTTTGCATCTTTAATGTCCACATTGCTTTCATATAAAATACCCCCACCATACTGATTAAGTTCTTTCATGTAAATATCCTTCCAATCACCGTGATTATCCGGATTAGCAAGTCTTTTGACCCATCCTCCTTTAATGGAATTAATAAATGATTCCAAATCTATCATTTTTAGACCACCATTTTTATAGTCTTGTATAATTGTTTTCCTATTGATTTTGTCTTACCCACAAATATTCATGCATTTTATTTTTTATTCGATTCAAGGATTCTGTTGATGGAGTCTCCAAAACGGTTAGAGGGTATATCAGTTTTGGTAAAGCAAAAATGTTTATTACCGTTATCTTTCCTAGAATAGATAAATTGTGTTTTTTCCATTGATCTAAGCATGTTATAAATTGATCTATTTTTGGATAACCCAAGGAACATGTTTATGATATTTCACAAGAATGGAATAAGTGGTTTCGGAGGAGATGTCGTTTGAAATTTCCTTAAATTTGACCTAATTTTAGCCATGGTGGCCATCTTGGATGTCCGGCGGCCACGAAAAACACAAATCTGAGGGGGACTATCCTAAAGATCATTGTAATGAAATTTCATCAAAATCATGTCATTTTTAGCCTTTTCCTATATAAATATATGTAAACTTTGAGTCGCCGTGGCGGCCAATCTAGTTTTAGTCATGGCGGCCATCTTGGATGACTGGCAGCCGCAAAAAACACAAATCTGAGAAGGACTATCCCAAAGATCATTGTGATTTAAGTTTCATCAAAATCCTTCAAGCGGTTTCAGAGAAGATGTCATTTTTAATGTTTTTCTATATAACTCTATGTGAACTTTGGGTCGCTGTGGCGGCCATTTTGATTATTCGAAGAAAACGAAAACACACTTGATAGAGGCCAACCCAAGGAACATGTTTATGATATTTCACAAGAATGGAATAAGTGGTTTCGGAGATGTCGTTTGACATTTCCTTAAATTTGACCTAGTTTTAGCCATGGCGGCCATCTTGGATGACTGGCGGCCATGAAAAACACAAATCTGAGAGGGGCCCTCCCAAGTAACATTGTGATGAAGTTTCATCAAAATCCTTCAAGCGGTTTCACAGGAGATGTCGATTTTATAACATTGCTAACAGACAGACAGACAGACAGACGGACGACGGACGAAAAGTGATCCCATAAGCTCGCCTGGCCTTTGGCCAGTAGAGCTAAAAATCAGAAAGAGAAGTTTCTGTTTTAATAATATCAAAGTATACAATGAGTACACAAATTATGTCATATGTATGCTGCATGTTAATCTATGACAGTTAAGTTATCCTTAGTTGGGTTATCCATGACAGTTAATCTATCCTTCTTTCTGATCAATTCATGATTTCTCGTAATAACACAATATTAAACATAATAACATGACACCAAATATAAATTTCCATAAATCAGGATTTCACTCAGTGCAACCACGGAGTTGCATAGAATGCTATTTTTAAAGTTCTCCAGCCATGTTTTGTTTCATCAACATGTGTTTATTGGCAGCGTGCATTGAGCGCGCAGCCTATATTTGTAGTTTCTTTTTTTGATGCTGCATATGGAAGAGCACGTGATATATGGAGTAGCATGTGATTAAAAATGTTGGGGGTAATAGACTGGCCATTGAAATTGGTGCTATGTCATAGGTCCATATATTAGGTAACTATTACAGCTACTTGAAACTATACAGTTGTTCTACATCATAACATGACCCAGCATATCAAGTTTCATAACTCTGTGCTGCTTTCTGCAAAAGTTATGCCCCTTTTTGACTTATTTAGTTTTCCGTTAAGGTCCACTTTTAGCCAGTGGGTTTATGGAAAAAATACGACTTATTGTCATCCCTTGATCGGCGTCTGCGTATTTGGTTAAGTTTTGCGTTAAGGTGCACTTCTTTCAGTAACAGATACAGCTTTGAAACTTTGCTTGAGCATGCTATTTCCTGACGCAGGCCATGCAATACTGGTTTCCACCCAGGAAAATCTCATGATCAGCCCTACGTGGCACACATGTACACCTATGACAAAAATCAGTGTCAAATATTCAAAAACCTGACTGTATGATATATTACCATTACAAACCACTTCTTTTGAATACATGCCCACCTACCCAAGCCATTTGTCATAGTACACATTTCACTGATCACATCAGCTTCATTTTTGATATTTTTGTACATAATTCAAACTACCTCAACATTCTAAAAATCTTCGTAACATTCTAGAAATATATACCATCAGTAATTAATGCAAACACTTATGGGAAGCCATAACCGTCAAAATGTGGATATTTACAAACCATTCAATGACAGGCCATTTAATTGAACATGAAATCATTTGATGACATACATATTGATTCGATGCGACGTGTAAACTCGGTTCATTCGTTACAAAGTGAATTGATACGGTTAGAAGTGAAATGATACGGTGTAAAATTTCAAACCATACGACGTTAAGTCATTTGATGACGTACATATTGATTTGATGCGACGTGTAAACTTGGTTCATTTGTTACAAAGTGAATTGATACGGTTCGAAGATGTTTTTAAAAAGTGCTCGATGCAGAGAATCCAGCAGGAATTAGAACTCATCAATATCAGACTATTTTTTACATATGCAATATATTACCTTGATTTCACTGTCCAGGTTGTGCCAGCTATTAATAAGTAAAAACATATGTATGAAGTTGTTCTATGTAACTTTTTATTAAATCACCTGTCTTGAATTCAAATATTGTGAGTAGCATAATCTATAAATAGAATGTGTACAGGTAAATGACCAATCAAATACCTGTAAATAACTTATGTATGCGTTTTAGTTTTGCTTTGATTATGAACATTGATTTTGTTCCTTTAAAAACAACTTTGACAAGATTATTTGAGATTTTAATTGACAGCACCAGTTAGCTAAGGATATCAAGGTAACATATTGCAAGCTTGATGGTCAAATTAGATTTATACTGTTGAGTTCTAATTCCTGTTGGATTCACTTTGAATGCTCTATTAAAACTGCTTTATTTATACAATTTTGTTTTGAAATCAGTTTTTTGTTTCTAACTAGGGTAATAAGATGAGGTACTGCAAGTTTCATGTAAAAATATGCAGAAGTGTTTGAGATATCCAACTTTGAATGTTTCTTATGTTCCAGGGAATATAACCCTTAAATCAAAATCAACAATTCACACATTGCACTATCTGTGAAAAGCGAGAATAAAATTTTATTTGATGACGTAGAAAACTTCGAAAAGGTAAATTAACCCCCAGGTAAATGTATTTATCAATTATCTGGCAATAGTTGTGCAGCTATAAAATTCAGATTTACCTCATTTCCCCGTGCAGTCACGCAGTGGTAAAGTAGTATTTACGTTATGCAAATAATACTTATTTTTACATACAACTTAGTAGCGGTTTTAAATATATGTTTCTCTCCGGAACTATCAAGAAATGTTCATATGACATTTAAGAGTTAAATTTGTTAATTGATAATACTACAAAAAGGGTGGCCATTCATCTTTAATAGAGAAACGTACAAGACAAGAAAGCAGAAAATCATCAACATTGTAAAACATACAATGACATAAACGTACTTGTATTTTTTTACTTTTAATATATCAATTTTATAAACATTCGATGTGTGAGCTAAAGAATACATTTGACTTATTTTTTTATTGTGTTGCAAGGAAAAATACATACAGAACGGACGACAGTAATATTGTAGCCTTTATATGATTGATTGAATTGGGTTTTATAGTCGCACCAACAGCTAAGGTCATATGGCGACTTTCCAGCTTCCACTGGTGGAGGAAGACCCCAGGTGCCCCTCCGGGCAATTTTCGTGCACGGGCAGGCACCTGGGTAGAACCACCGACCTTTCGTAAGCCAGCTGGATAGCTTCCTCACATAAAGATTCCTAGGCCCCTGAGGGATCGAACCTACAGCGGTGAGGGGCAAGTGATTTCAAGTCAGAGACGTTAACCACTCGACCAAGGACGCCCCCACTAAATTGAAGAGGGCACCGGCCTACCAGGTCTGCATTTGCTGAGCTTTTTAATCTATGAAAAATGCGGATGGACAACATAGTGTTTCTTAAGATTTTTGCTGGCGGCAGAAGTCTTTCAACAGTTGATGTCAGAAGGTAAACTTATGGGATGGCGAGTTGTCCGTCGTCCGTCCGTCCGTCCGTTAACTTTTTCCTTGTGAACACTCTAGGGCCTTCATTATTAATCGAATCTTTACGAAACTTTGCCAGTGTCTTTATATCAATGAAAGCTCGGACAAGTTCGAAAACCAGCCGGATCGGATAAATTTCACCGGAGTTCTGGCCCTTGTTTTGCTTGAAAATGCCATATTAA
Source organism: Cyrtodaria siliqua (assembly GCA_037043455.1). NCBI lineage: Eukaryota > Metazoa > Mollusca > Bivalvia > Adapedonta > Hiatellidae > Cyrtodaria > Cyrtodaria siliqua. The sequence goes on along the minus strand of JAWPHD010014675.1, from coordinate 34,901 downwards.
GCCTTGTGAACACTAGCACCTTCATTTATTATTTGATCGTTACCAAACTTGCATAGATTGTTAATACCAATGATAGCTTGGACAAGTTCGAAAATCAGCTAAATTGGTTCAGTAACACCAGAGTTATGGCCCTTGTTTTTTCTGGAAAATGCCATTTTCTGCCTTGTGAACACTCTAGCACATGCATTTATTATTTGATCTTTACCAAAAATGCACAGATTGTTAATATCAATGAAAGCTCAAATAAGTTCGAAAACCAGCTAAATCGGATGAGTAACACCGGAGTTATGGCCCTTGTTTTAGGATGAACCTAGTAATATTGGCCACCAATTTGACGGTAGAAATACATCTAATATAACTCCTGGCCTCTTGGTGGCCTCTTGGTGGTCGCATTTAGCGACCTTGAAGGCCATAAGCCTTGCTGCGGCAGCCATTGCTGGGTAAAAACAAACATAAACAGTCTGCAAAATTAAGGACAACCATTTCAACAAAAATTGGTTGCCCGAAAGGAAAGGTGGTTGCCCGAAATGTTTCTTTTAAAACATGAAGGCTTTAATATATGTAAACATAGCAAAACATAATGTCTTCACAATATTTATTCATTATTCATTCTATTGTATACAAAGAAAGAAGATTGTCTTTCTCTGATAAGTCACAGTCATCATTAGTCATCATGATTTTTGACTGTTCATGTTTTTTTATAGTGTCAATCTGCATGCAAGAACACCCCTTTAAGGGGAACCATCAGTGTCTAATCCAGATTCTGTCTGTGCACCAAGGGCACTGCATTTTACCATCTTCGGTACATTTAAGTCTCGTTTGGCTTCGTAACGCTTACTTGACTCTTGTTTGAACTCTTTCACTGGTTTACCAGGAATGGCACCCGTCATGTACCGCAATATTGACATTTTGTGACAACCGGAAACACGTTTTTAGCGACGCATGCGCTAAATTAGCATACTGATGTTTATTTTATTTTCATTGGATGGAATAATTCACGAACCGTTCGTGTATAATTGTAATTTTCCGTTGCTCTATCGATCGCCAATTTTCGTACCGGTAAATGTGGATTCCCGAGTGACGGAATCCGGCGAGGCAGTTCCGATTGGTTGCTCTATACAAAATAAAGAATTCGGCAAAATCCGATCAAAAACGAGGTCGTGACGTGTTGTGACCTTCCACAGAGGGATACAATTAATTAATCAATACCTCGTAGCGTTTATACCGGTGTCACAGTAATTTTCTCAACATCAATGAAAAAGTCGAAATCGTGTTTCCTGTTCGACTTTTATACTTATTTTGATTGACAAATAGTTTTGCGCTTTCAAAATTTTAGTCGTATGATCGGACAACCAAAGTGGGAACACGTGGTTGTCCTGTTTGTAAATCAGTTGTCCCGGACAACCGCTAATTTCGCAGACTGCATAAACATCCGAGATACATCAAACGCAGTATTTCCGTCGGACTAATGCATTAACAAATACAGAACGAAAACAATGTCGTCATCATCGCGGCACAAGAGATCGCGATTGTTTTTATTTCTTTTTTCTTTATTATTTTGAAACATGGAAACAAAATGTTAGGGTCGGGACAAAATATAGTGTCTGTCGGGAACCTGTAACACGACTATTTTTTTCTTGGCCTCATCGGAAATTAATTTTCTGATCTATCCATTCAAAGGCAAATGGATAAAAAATCAAAAATCATTTTAAGTGACAGCATGGACAAGCTGATTTGCTTCTTTTTCGCTTCTTTTTGGCATCATAAATAAAACAAGAGGTCAATGACCTTGAAGCTCTACTGATAGATTTTGATAGCTAGGTCAGCATTCCCGTGAAGTTTCATAAAAAAATGTAAAGTAATTTCAGAGGAGTAGTTGCTTCAAGTTGAAGTTTTTACTATATGACTCTAGGTAAACAAAGATGGCCACTGGCAGCCATGTTTAATGTCGAATCAAAATAATTTTTGACAAGGATCAACATCTTGTCATGCTGATCATTTCAGAAGAAGTCCCATATCAATATCACTTACAGTTTTCAAGAAGTAGTTGCTACAAACTTGTTTTTAAAAATCTATGTTTAGCCGTGGTGGCCATTTTGAATTTCCGGCCGACCTGAAATTGTGCTAGGACAACTTTTTTTTAAAATCTGTTTTTAGCCATGGCGGCCATCTTGAATTTCCAGCCGACCTAAAAACATTCTGGGATCAATTAGACATCAAGAGCAACATTCCTGTGAAGTTTCATAAAAATGTTTCAAGTTAAGTTTCAGAGGAGTAGTCGCTACAAGTATTTACTATATAAATTTATGTAAACACAGATGGCAGCTAGCGGCCATGTTTAAAGTTGCATCGAAATAAATTTCGACAAGGATCAACATCCTGTCATGCTGATCATTTTAGAAAATGTCCCATATCAATATCACTTAGTTTTCAAGAAGTAGTCGCTACAAACTTTTTTTTAAAATCTGTTTTTAGCCATGGCGGCCATCTTGAATTTCCAGCCGACCTAAAAACATTCTGGGATCAATTAGACATCAAGAGCAACATTCCTGTGAAGTTTCATAAAAATGTGTCGAGTTAAGTTTCAGAGGAGTAGTCGCTACAAGTTTTTACTAGATAAATTTATGTAAACAAAGATGGTTGCTAGCGGCCATGTTTAAAGTTGCATCAAAATAAATTTCGACAAGGATCAACATCATGTCATGCTGATCATTTTAGAAAATGTCCCATATCAATATCACTTACAGTTTTCAAGAAGTAGTCGCTACAAATTTATTTATTTTAAATCTATTTTTAGCCGTGGTGGCCATTTTGAATTTCCGGCCAGCCTGAAATTTTCTAGGATCAACTAGACATCAAGAGCAACATTCCTGTGAAGTTTCATGAACATCTGTCAAGTAGTTTCAGAGGAGTAGTCGCTACAAGTTTATACTATATAACTCTATGTAAACAAAGATGGCCACAGGCAGCCATGTTTAACGTCGAATCCAAATAATGTTCGACTCAGATCAACATCATGTCATGCTGATCATTTTCGAAAAAAGTCCCATATCAATATTACTTATAGTTTTCAAGAAACTTATTTTTAAAAAATCTATTTTTAGCTGTGGTGGCCATCTTGAATTTCCGGCCGATCTGAAATTTTGTTAGGATCAATTACACATCAAGAGCAACATTCCTGTAAAGTTTTATGAAAATCCGCCAAGTAGTTTCAGAGGAGTAGTCGCTACAAGTTTTTACTATATAACTCTATGAAAACAAAGATGGCCGCTGGCAGCCATGTTTAACGTCGAATCAAAACGATTTTTGACACGGACCAACACCATGTCATGCTGATCATTTTAGAATAGTCCCATATCAATATCACTTATACTTTTCAAGAAATAGTCGCTACAAACTTGTATTTTAAAAATCTATTTTTAGCTTTGGTGGCCATCTTGGATTTCACATCAACATGAATTTTTGCTAGGATCAACTAGACTTCATGTGCAACATTTCTGTAAAGTTTCATGAATATCCATCCCGTAGTTTCAGAGGAGTAGTCGCTTAAAATAAAACTTTAAGGACAGACGGACGGACAGGCGGACGACGGACACCGCACCACGGCATAAGCTCTGCTGATCTCTGAGCAGTCGAGCTAAAAACGATATGACGCTAAACTTTGTCATTATATATTCATGGATTCAATAAATTTCATGGATTTTCATCCATGAAAATTCTTTTAAAGAGTTGCACTTATTCCATTCCAAACGTATTGCACTTATGATTTCATTTTGCTCCATAAACACTCTGGACACATAAAGATCCCGGAAACATTGCCGCATTCTACACCGAGTAGACTGATCTACGAAAACGTCAAAACTACAGGCGAAATGGTAACATTTGAACGTTCCAAAATATGTGTTTATACCATTCAAGTTTTTTAGACGAATTCTCTAGGAATTCAAGTTGTAAAGCATGCTTATCGCCACTTACATGAGTCACAGTCTGTCAACCATAGACAGATACAAAACCCATATATAAGGATCATGTCATCCTACAAATATGCCACTAGCCCATTAGCATGGCCTTATTATTTTCTAAACAAAAGCCCATTAGCATGGCCCTATTACTTTTTGAACTGCATCACCTAAAACTTCTAAATTTGATATACAGGAAGTTCATGGGTAAAATTTAGGAAGTTCCAGTGTTTGGGCATGGCATTCATACTCAGTCTTTGAGTCAGTTTTTAGGAAGTTCCAGTGTTTGGGCATGGCAGTCAAACTCATTCTTTGAGTCAGTGATTCCAAGTGTCCTTGACCTTGAAGTTACTGACCTAAATTTTGCACATGACACGTCATCTTGTTGTGGTGAACACTTGTGGCCGGTTATTTGAAAATCTCTCCATGAATGTTACAGTTATTTATCGGACACAAAATAAAGACACGAAAGTACTTCTTTTTGACCTTTGACCTCCAAGTGTGACCTTGACCTTGGAGCCACGGACCTTGACTTTGCTGACGTACGTCGTCGGACGTCGTCTTGTTGTGGTGAGTACTTGTGCCAAGTTATTTGAAAATCCATCCATTATTGTCCGAGTTATTTACCGGATACAATTGTACGGACGGTGCAACTACTATATTCCAACCTTCAGGGGCATAAAAACACACTTTATTTTCATATAAGAATCATGATTCTCATCTGGACGGACGGACGGACGGACTGACTGACGGACGGTGCAACTACTATATGCCAACCTTCGGGGGCATAAAAACACACTTTATTTTCATATAAGAGTCATGATTCTCATATTATTCTTATATAAAAGGAGCCACAAATGATTCTCATATAAAACCTATCATGTGATATTTATACGATAGGACTTCCATATCATTCTCATATGAGAATAAATTCATAAAATCTTTATTTTTAAAACACATACATTTTCATATGACAAGAAAAAAATATTTTTCAACTTTTATTTGGTTCTCATTTGATACGTGTACCTACATGATCCTCATATGAAAGGTTTTATATAAGAATCATGTATTGCTCCTTTTATATAAGTTCTACTGCACGTCTCTGGAGTTGTTGGCAATGTGCATCACACAACATCACACATTTGCTGGGAAATAGATTCAAAACATAAACAAAGATAGCATAAATTGATAACAACACTCATTAAATTGTGATCACAGCATAAAGGTACAACATGGCTATATAATATATAAAACATGATAAATTATTTAGTCATGAGCTTTTGGCAAATGGTATACTCAGTACCATTTATTTTTGAAACTGTTTTTGTGTGCCTCTGATAACCATTGTAATGGTGCCCTTTTGTATGTTTCATAAAAGAAGCTGTTAACCGGTATTTTAATTTAAATACCCTTGATACCATCCATCTGTTTTGAAAAAAAAGGTCTACTTATCACAAAATAGAACTATCACTGAAGGTGATGAACACCCCTCTTGTTTGATATACTGATGAGACAAAATCAAGAATAATAAATGTCTAAAATATCAGTTAATGTTTTAATGTGAAAAAAATTCTAAGCAAAACAAAGGTCCATCATTTGGTAAAAAAAATAAATGCAGAATCGAAAACCATTGTTGCAGAGACACATCATATCATCACATGCAAACTGTATGTCAAGTGTCATAACAATCCATAAAAACTTTTTGAAGTGAAAGCCATATGCAGTTCATTATAGAGTGGAAAATTCTCAGTCAAACAAGGGGTCATAATTCTGTATTAAATTAGGCATGAACAATGTATGATGTAGACGAAAATAAAGTCAGCAGTTGTTATGTGTACACATCATATGATCATGTGTGATCTGTATGTCAAGTGCTATAATAATCTATGAAAACATTTGAAGTGAAAGCCACATGAAGTTCATTATAGAGCGAAAAATTTAAGTCAAACAAAGGGCCATAATTCTGTAATAAATAAGGCAATTAACAACTGGTGATGTACAGGGACATAAGGTCATCAGTGTTATGTGTATTGAAGTTTGAGAACATCCCATTCAAAACTGTTTGAGAAATGCAAGGAATAAAAATGTTTTACCGGACAAAAATGACGTGCCATTATGGACAGCGTGATTCCTATATAGCCCCCTTTAGTCACTTTGGATTCCTATATAGCCCCCTTTAGTCACTATGTGAAAGCAGGTATAATAAACTTCACTTTTCAAGGAGGCATTCTCGAAAGAGAGGTTATTGTTGGTAGTAATAGCAATGAATAAATAATACAAATTAACAACTGATTCACATTTTGCTTTAAATGCTGGTAGTGAATGGCAAATTTACGATAAAGTGCTAACGCGCTTCAAGAAATTTGCTATTTACTACCGGCATTTAAAAAACGCATAAATGTCTAAATAATAAATGCGGCTTCATGGAATTTGCCATTTACTACCAGTGAACTGCATGAACACCAAAAATCAATTTAAATTAAACTCTGTTCAATGTTTGTATTTGACTCACCTTGATTTGGTTAATTTACGAAACTCTCTTTCAATTGATAGTGTCTGTAACAGTAGTCTAAGTAATTTCACAAGGTAAACCACTTCTTCTTTAAAACATCAATAGATTCAGTAAAGACAATAGATTCAGTAAAGACAGATTCAGTAAAGAATTATTTATCAGTAAATTTTTTTGAAAAATAGAGAACTAGCAGGGTTCAAAACTTTGAATCTCAAGCCAGAATAATTATCAATACTATTATAACTCCATACACACTGTAATAGAATTTGTTTCATTTCTTCTAAATATTATTGTTCTGTAGTGCTTGATCATACAGTAAACTTGTTGATCAGTTTGTTCCTGGATCATTCATTCACTTGTCAGCTAAATCCACTATTAGTATGCATCACACAGATTGGATAACAACCATCTTGTATTGTTATTGTTGTTTTCCTTGACACATTTTCAAACTTATTACCGACACAAAAACATCTGACCAAAAACATCTACTCGATAAGTATTGCTGCACTAAGAAAGAAGACATTCTCTGATCCCAATAATCATTACTGCACTAGAAGAATATTACTGCTGCACTAAAAAGAAGACATTCTATGATCACGATAATCATTACTGCACTAGAAGGATATTACTGCTGCACTAGAAAGAAGACATTCTCTGATCCCGATAATCATTACTGCACTAGAAGGATATTACTGCTGCACTAGAAAGAAGACATTCTCTGATCCCGATAATCATTACTGCACTAGAAAGATATTACCGCTGCACTAGAAAGAAGACATTCTCTGATCCCGATAATCATTACTGCACTAGAAGGATATTACTGCTGCACTAGAAAGAAGAAATTCTCTGATCCCGATAATCATTACTGCACAAGAAGGATATTACTGCTGCACTAGAAAGTAAACATTCTCTGATCCCGATAATCATCACTGCACTAGAAGGATATTACTGCTGCACTAGAAAGTAGACATTCTCTGATCCCGATAATCATTACTGCACTAGAAGGATATTACTGCTGCACTAGAAAGAAGAAATTCTCTGATCCCGATAATCATTACTGCACTAGAAGGATATTACTGCTGCACTAGGAAGAAGACATTCTCTGATCCCGATAATCATTACTGCACTAGAAGGATATTACTGCTGCACTAGAAAGTAGACATTCTCTGATCCCGATAATCATTACTGCACTAGAAGGATATTACTGCTGCACTAGAAAGAAGACATTCTCTGATCCCGATAATCATTACTGCACTAGAAGGATATTACTGCTGCACTAGAAAGAAGACATTCTCTGATCCCGATAATCATTACTGCACTAGAAGGATATTACTGCTGCACTAGAAAGAAGACATTCTCTGATCCCGATAATCATTACTGCACTAGAAAGATATTACTGCTGCACTAGAAAGAAGACATTCTCTGATCCCGATTTACTGCACTAGAAGGATAACATTCACTGTTAAATGGTTATTAGTTGCATTGGGTTGGTTAATTTAACAACAAAAAAGGGTTTCCACAAATGGCCTGAAAAAAAATTGAGTAGGTTGGTTGATTTAATCTCATTTTTTTTAATCATTCTATGCACCGTCACAATGTGGAGTGGGCATATAGTGTTACCATTGTCCATTCGTCAGTCTATCCGCCTGTCTAAAGTTTTGCATTCAAGTTTTTTTATTAAAACCCTTACTCAGATACCAAAAGCCATACAGTTTCCAAACTACAATGTATATGAGTATATGACAGCAACATGTTCCTACTAAAAGATACACACACACACATCTACTATGTATATGACAGCAACATGTTTCTACCAAAAGATACACACACATCTACAATGTATATGACAGCAACATGTTCCTACTAAAAGATACACACATATCTACAATGTATATGCCAGTGGCATGTTCCTATTAAAAGATACACACACATCTACAATGTATATGACAGCAGCATGTTCCTGCTAAAAGATATACACACATATACAATGTATATGACAGCAGCACGTTCCTACTAAAAGATATACACACATATACAACGTATATGACAGCCACATGTTCCTACTAAAAGATATACCACATCTACAATGTATATGACGGCAACATGTTTCTACTAAAAGATATCTACAACATATATGACAGCAGCATGTTCCTACTAATATATATCTACAACATATATGACAGCAGCATGTTCCTACTAAAAGATATATACACTTCTACAACATATATGACAGCAGCATGTTCCTACTAAAAGATACACACCCATCTACAACATATATGACAGCAACATGTTCCTACTAAAAGATACACACCCATCTACAACATATATGACAGCAACATGTTCCTACTAAAAGATACACACCCATCTACAACATATATGACAGCAGCATGTTCCTACTAAAAGATACACACCCATCTACTATGTATATGACAGCAACATGTTTCTACCAAAAGATACACACACATCTACAATGTATATGACAGCAACATGTTCCTACTAAAAGATACACACCCATCTACAACATATATGACAGCAACATGTTCCTACTAAAAGACACACACCCATCTACAACATATATGACGGCAACATGTTCCTACTAAAAGATACACATCCATCTACAACATATATGACAGCCATCTACAACATATATGACAGCAACATGTTCCTACTAAAAGATATACACCCATCTACAACATATATGACAGCAACATGTTCCTACTAAAAGATACACACCCATCTACAACATATATGACAGCAGCATGTTCCTACTAAAAGATACACACCCATCTACAACATATATGACAGCAACATGTTCCTACTAAAAGATACACACCCATCTACAACATATATGACAGCAACATGTTCCTACTAAAAGATACACACCCATCTACAACATATATGACAGCAGCATGTTCCTACTAAAAGATACACACCCATCTACAACATATATGACAGCAACATGTTCCTACTAAAAGATCAGTGCTCCAAGAATATTTTTTTAGGGGACTAGCCCAGGGCTAGTGGGTCCTGAAAATCTACTAGCCCTGTTTTTTTCCCACTAGCCCTGAGGTTTTTTGTCACCAGCCCTGTTTTTTTACTTGCCTTAAAAATAATGTGTCTGTTTGTTTTTGTCTTTGTCAGTTATCATTTATCTTGTTTGGCAATACGTTTACGTATCTCGTTTTATTAAAATGTATTTAAATGAACCAGCTCACTGAGACCTGACTCTATCTATTACTTATACCCAGCTGACGACATCATGATCTCATTATATTAAAGCTGATTCTGATTTAACGGGATTCAGATAGTCATTATAATTCTTTAAATACTGAGAAAATAAAAAAATCAGTAATTCCTATCTTCTCATAATCAATTGATGTACGTTTAAGTAGCGTTGGCAGTAGTCATTAAGTGAAAGCGTAGCAATGGTAAGATGGAACAATTTAGGACAGATTTTTTTATTTTTTTTTTAGCATTACCCCACCCACAAATTGTATACAGTGATACAAGTTTTCAAGTCCAGTTCCTCCAGGAAGGCATTTTAACCGGCAAACTACATTGGAAAATAAATATAAACTGTTAACTGTATATGAAAATAACTGTGTTTAAAATTTATTTACAAAGAAATCGATATTTTTTCTCACAAATGTATTACATATATTTCCGCGTATCATAATCAAATTTCACTTCGCGGGAGTTCTTTCTCCTGAATCAGGAATTTCTTAATGTTATCTAACACCCATCTACAACATATATGACAGCAACATGTTCCTACTAAAAGATACACACCCATCTACAACATATATGACAGCAACATGTTCCTACTAAAAGATACACACCCATCTACAACATATATGACAGCAACATGTTCCTACTAAAAGCCGGTCAATGAGAACAACCTTGAGTCATACTTGCACACTTTATTGTTTTATGTGACTAACGTGCTTAAGCGGGGCATCCATGTCACATGGACACGTTTTTTAGCTGTTTTCTTCTTCAGACTTTGACAGCTAATATGAGCATCCTTCAAAATACATCATTATATTTAAATGCCTTAGAAGCTCAAATGTAATTTGGCGTATAATGTATTTTATTTGTAACTGTTCAATACATACATGTATCTAAAATTTTAAACTAAAAGTTTTACAAAAATAAAACAACAACAATGTGGATGTAGGGTCAGCGGTTTACAATAGGGTGTGTGAGGGGTGTGTGACCCTTATCATCTCTTTCATCATAAACCAAAAAAATACATTTTGTGTTTTTGTTTTTAACACAACCAATACAAGCCGGTATATAAATATATAGCACAGTTCAACACACATACCAGCCAACCTCCTGCTGCCTAAGTGAAACTTTTTCAAATTACCAGTATCAACAAGATAAATGCTCTAAACAACCCCTAGTGCTGGTATGATTTTTGCTGACAATCCTCGTCTATATTCTACATGGAAACATTAACACTAACAACTAAGTATGATATTAATGTACCTCCATTTTATGTGTTGTTATTAAAAACAATCCAAATCTTTTAAAAATACATCATTATGAATTTGGATATGTATTGACATCACCATCCTTTACCATGTAGTTCAACTTAAACCCTTCTAAGTTTAGATTAAATTTATGTATCTGCATGCACTATAACACACAATTTGCATCACAATGACCCTATTATAACGTCATGATTATGATGTTTTATAACATTGTAACCATATATATACCAGAATTACCGGGTTTCCAATACATGTCTCCTGGATAATTACAACATCATGGATAATCCAAACAATATTCAGTAAGGGAATATGGAATATGAAAATTCACTCTGGAGACTGGCAGATAATCCAAACAATATTCAGTAAGGGAATATGGAATATGAAAATTCACTCTGGAGACTGGCAGCTGATTATGACAGGCAGAATAAGAGGCTTACTCCAACAATGGATGAATAATACTGAACAGCTATAATCGTATTATAAATAACACACAAGTACACTATCGGCCACCAGGGGTTACTCAAGTACGTCCATGTGTCTAGAACACTGTGTCAGAAGGCAAAACCACAAACCTCAGTGCTTTTATTGTGCATAAAACACCTTTTTGGAAGGCAAAATGATAGCAGATGAAATTCCTTTGAAAAATATTAACATTTTCAATTTTTTTCATGGCTTTCAAAAAATAAAACCAGGTTACCACAACATATTTTACTAATAACTGACCTGATTCTGAAAAAAAGAAGAATAACACACATTTAATGTCACTGTAGGACCATTTTTAAGATGACCTTTTGATTATCTGTAGACCGTAATGCATGTCAAGTTTCAATCTTCAACAAAAGGTATCTTTCACTCGTTTAAGGTTACATAGTGTCCATAAGATTTTTTAATAAATTTTATCTCCTTCAGAAATATCTGCTGACAAATTTACTGAACATGAGCGCTGCCTAACACGGCATTATATGCCCGTCTGCTAAAGTTTTTATGTTAAAAGCATTTCCTTGGTGTCAGGTCAATATAACCTTGACATTTGACCTTCTAACGAAAACAAGAGGCCCATTTGTGTGTAATGATGGACAGATCCACGCCGCACCATGGCATTAGCTCTGTTGATGTTTGATTAGTAGAGCTAAAAATAAGACCAAAAATAAATGCCAAATAAACACCTTATTGCAAGGACTTGTCTTATTTGACCTAGTGACCTAATTTATTATCCAACCGTACCCATTTTCAAAAAGAAGCAACATTTCCTTCATATATTACACCCTCTTACCAAATGGCACAACGAAGGACCCTTCTTAACAAGGCAAAAGTAAATAACGAATGAGGAATGACGGAAAATGCACCATCACATTGATAAGATCTCATTATTCTTCAAACTAGTCGAGTTAAAAATGTGGTCACTGCCACTTGTCGGTAGGTCAACTTTTTTTACTTTTTAGACTTGCATTTTTTTGTCTGAAATTATTTTGTATATTTGACCTAGTTTTTAGGTTATTGATTTAACCAATCCGACTACAAACATGTATACAGTTTTATGAATATTGGTCCAATTTAATAAAAAAAGTGAATGTGGACTATAATTTAAAAAACTTTATGAACAACTTGGAAAAAGGTGAAGTAATTATTAAAATCACATGATGAATCAAGAAGTTATGTTCATTTGAAAAAGTCGCTGACCAAGGTTCTTCTAAAATGGTAATAAAAGCTGCCATATAAGAACTTTATATGTAGGTAACATGATTGTTCATGTATATGTATTTGTTAGGACAGCACAAGTTCTGACACCTCATATATCTGCTAAATACTTTGAATTGAATAGGTAAAGGTGCTCAAATGTGACTTGCAAACTTGTCTAAAAATAAATACCATTGCATTCCTAATATTTATTTCTCATATTGAGCCCAATGTTGGGAGGACTAATGAATTTAATTGAATTGGATTTTATAGTCGCACCAACAGCTAAGGTCATTATGGCAACTTTCCAGCTTCTATTGGTGAAGGAAGATCCCAGGTGCCCCTCCACACAATTTTCGGGAATGGGCGGGCACCTGGGTAGATCCATCAAAATAGGTCAAGTACTGTTCTGGTTGAAGTTGCCTAATCTCCCACGCTAGTTCCACCCCTGTAGACAGCATTTTCCCTAATAAAAGCACCTCCCCTTAAAATAATAATTCAAAATTCAATAAAAAAAAAAAATCTTAATCAAAAAATATAAAACATATATATTCAAAATTCAATCAATGTTGATCTTTTGAATATATCCTTAGCCTTATAAATATTATTAAAATAATAATAATGTAGTTTTTCATGTATGTGACCAATCCAGCATCCATTTTACACAATTGTCTAGATAAAGACAGAATCTCAACAAAACTAACAGCAAAAACACTATACATGAAAAATAGTCTGCTAGCTTAGAAATAGAAATACATGTACATAATGGGATTGCTTCCACGTGGGACACTCATTACAGGATATTGACATTTATGTTTTCTCTTAAAAAGAGCAGTGTCTCTATTGCCAGTGTCTCTATTGCCTATTGACCATACAAAACAAGAAAAAGTTCAATTATAGCTCTTCAGAGAAGAAAAAGAAAAACTGTTTTGTATTAACCTCTAACTATGCTGCGATCAAATGGGCATTGACCAGCGCTCTATTGTAAATGCAGTAATGGGGTTAATTTTCCCATGAGACAATATTTAAGATTATACACTCTAACTGGCCACATTAATAAGTTCATTTACACTGGAAAGTCACTGGACACAAGGTAAACAGCCTGCAGACAAAAACAATTTATTTTTAACCCTTAACCCGTTATACATATACATGTACAATGGACTGTTCTTTCTTCGATTTAAGACCATTTCATTTATGTGACAAGGGGTGTTTTGGGGGAAAATGACTGATCAGCAGCTGGACATTGTAAACCCTGATCAGCCTGCGAGTTATAGTCGTGCTTAGCGAGTTAAGAGAAAATGAGAAGAAACAAGAGGCCCAAGAGGGCCTGTATCGCTCTACTGGCTATATGGAATCTTTGATGGGGAACAAAAAACAATATGCACAACCGGGCTTGGTACTGACCATTCCTGCCAAGTTTAACTGAAATCCAGCCAGGAGTTCAGGAAAAATAGTCCAGATCAAGTTTGTGTAACTGTGTCAAAAATCATTCAACAAAAACACGGTGACGATTTGTGCAACTAGGCTTGGTACTGATCATCCCTGCCAAGTTTCGTTAAAATCCAGCCAGGCATTCAGGAGAACTAGCCTGTACAAAGTTAGTGTATTAAAACCTTTAAAGGGCCATAACTCTGCCAAAAATCATTCAACCAGAACACAGCGATGACATGCAGAACTAGGTCTGGAACTGATCACCCCTGCAAAGTTTCACTGAAATCCGGCCAGGGGTTCAGGGAACTAGTCCGGACAAAATGTGTGTATTAAAACCTTTAAAGGCCGATAACTCCACTAAATATCTTTCAACCGAAATATGGCGATGACATACATAATTAGGCTTGGTACTCATCATCCCTGCAAAGTTTCGTTGAAATCTGGCCAGTAGTTCAGGAGAACTAGACCAGACAAAGTTTATGTATTAAAACATTTAAAGGGCTATAACTCAGCCAAAAATTATTCAACCGGAACACGGTGATGATATGCACGGTGCACCACTAGGCATGGTACTGATCATCCCTGCCAAGTTTCGTTGAAATCCGGCCAGGGGTTCAGGAAAAATAATTCCAAAGTTTGTTTATTAAAACCTTTAAAGGGCGGGCATAACTCCACCAAAAATCTTTCAACTGAAATATGGCAATGACATACATAATTAGGCTTGGTACTCATCATCCCTGCAAAGTTTCGTTGAAATCCGGCCAAGGGTTCAGGAAAACTAGACCAGACAAAGTTTATGTATTAAAATATTTAAAGGGCTATAACTCAGCCAAAAATAATTCAACCGGAACACGGTGATGATATGCACCACTAGGCATGGTACTGATCATCCCTGCCAAGTTTCGTTGAAATCCCGCTAGGGGTTCAGGAAAATTAGTTCAAAAGTTTGCGTATTAAAAATCTTTAAAGGGCCATAACTCCGCCAACAATCATTCAACCGAAACACGGTGATGATTTGCATAACTAAATTTGGTACTGATCATCCCTGCAAAGTTTTATTAAAATCCGGCCAAATAAAGACCCCATCGTCTTAATGAGGCAAAATATATGGTTTTCGAACTTGTCCGAGCTTTCATTGATATCAACATTCTGGTAAAGTTTGGTAAAGATCTGATGAAAAATGAATGCCCTATCATCTTAACGAGGCAATGATGGTAAAGATCTGATGAAAAATGAATGCGTTATCATCTTAACGAGGCAAAAAATATATATTGCCTTGTTAAGACGATTGGGCATTCATTTTTCATTTGGTTAAGATCTCATGAAAAATGAATGCCCTATAATCTTAATGAGGCAAAATATATTGCACTCGTGCACTACAAACCTTCTCATCCTGCTAAACATGTCTGCATAGACTTATCACAATCCATTCAGTAGTTAAGGAGTTATGGCTGAGACACTGTGCTAACAAAGCAAAATACATCCTTTTTAAATAATTCAAGGGCAACAACTCTTGTTTCTATTTCAATATGTCTAGTTTTCGAACTTTTCCACGCTTTTAATAATAATAATAACAACCTGCCAAAGATCGGTCAAGAACAGATGAAAACTGAAGGCTCTAGAGTGCTAACAACAAAGCAAAATATAATATTTTTACTAAATCAAGGGCCATGACTCTGGTGTTACTAATCAATTAATTACTATTCCTGCTCAGATTTGGCTGTTTATTGAATTTATTCAAGCTGGCAATGCCGCATTGATATAATATTATACCCTCGGACGAAGTTTGATAAAGATCAGATGAACAATGAAGTATCTATAGGGATTTAACAAAGCAAAATATAGCATTTCTCAATAAATCAAGAAGGGCCATCATCCACAACTCTGGTGTTGATAATCTGATCTAGCTGACTTTCATTTTTGTCAGAGATTTCAGTAATATCAACAATCTGGTCCGGTTTGGTAAAGATCCGATGGAAAATAAAGGTGTTAGAGCTCTAATAAAGCAAAATATAGCATTTTAAAATAATTTTAGGTCCATAAATATGGTTTCCTGGTCGATATTTCTATTAAATTATTCAGGCCAGAGCTGTAAATAATTTTTTACTGCAAAGAGTATTTACTTATCAGATTCAAAATGAATGAGTAACAAGGAACACGTTCAGAGTAAAAACAGTTTTAAATGTTCACGTTTTCAAAATGGATGTGAATTAATTAATATAATTTAAAAGAAATGATTCGGATTCAATGAAAGTTAACTAAAAACCAAAAGAAACACTGTATGGCATTTGTTCTTTATATTTCAGACTTCTACTAAAACCGGGTTTATTTGAAATGCTACTGGCATTAAAGATAAAAATGAAGTAACAAAAGGCAAGTTTTGTTTCAATATCTCATTCCCAACTGAAGTTATTGAGCGGAAATCTTTTTTTCAGTAACAATGACCTTGACCCAAGTGGCTCCAAATGCAATCCTAAACTTTCTTTTGATATAAGCTATGTACACAGCAAAATTCATTCTATTATCTTATTCCTTACTTAAATTATTGAGCAGAAACCGTTTTTCTATTTTTTAGTAACAGTGACCTTGACCCCAAATGCAATCCAAACTTCCTTTTGATATAAGCTACCTACATAGTAAGTTTCATTCTAATATCTCATTCCTTACTGAAGTTATTGAGTGGAAACCGTTTTTTTTCTTATTTTAGTTACAGTGACCCCAAATGCAATCACAAGCTTCCTTTCCATATAAGGTACATACACCTTATACCTTATACCTTACTTAAGTTAATAAGTCAATAAGTTATTGAGCAGAAACCATTTTTCTATTTCTAGTGACCTTGACCTCAGCGACCAAAAATGCAATCCCAAGCTTCCTTTCCATATATGGTACCTACACAGTGCAAGTTTCGTTCCAATATCTCATTCCCAACTAAAGTTATTGAGCTGAAACCGGTTTTCTATTTTTAGTAACAATGGTCTTGACTCCAGTGACCAAAAATGCAATCCCAAACTTCCTTTTGATATATATAAGCTACCTACACAGCAAGTTTAATTGTTATATCTCATTCCTTACTGAAGTTATTGACCGTTTTTCTATTTTTATTAACAGAGACCTTGACATCCGTGACCCCAAATGCAATCCCAAGCTTCCTTTCCAAATACCTACACAGCAAGTTTCGTTCCAATATCTCATTTCCAACTCAAATTACTGAGCGGAAACTAAGTTTGACGACGCATGGATGCCCGCACACTCGCCAAACGACATACCCCAATCTAATAACCAGGCTTTCCCTGGAAAAACTTGGTTAAAATCTCAGCTTATCTCAAGCTCTGTTCAGTTATTTACCCAGCAACTTGATCATCTGTACCTGGTTAATTTTGGCTGGGACAAGGTGATACATATATATATACTGATGTGCTACTATCACTGTCTGGTATGTGTTTCGGTGCAGAGCTTTTAAGATACGGTGTATTATTTTCAAGATACAATGTTTACGTCAGAAGGTAGACCTGTCCAGTTATTTCATCTGGATTTTTCATATCCATCCATTGAAGTATCAGGGAAGGTCCAATGTCTTGAATTATTCCCGTCAATCTCACAGATCTCCGTTTTTAAAACCACTATCTGCTCTCACAACCAGTGGTTTCCTATTTTTAAACTAGATGATTTGTCAGTATAACTAGGTTTTTTGGACCCAGATAAATGACCTTGACAAACTGGCCTGACAAAGTTTTTGTGAAGAAAACAAGAGGCCCAAGAGGGCATGTGGACGCTCTACTGGCTAACATGGCTCTTATAACATCAATGAAGCGAGTGACTGCAATTACGTTTTTTGAAAGTTTTGGGCAAAATCTAGCATTTTAAACTAAATCAAGGGCCATAACTGAAAAATCTGGTAAAGTTTGGTAAAGATCAGATGAAAAATGAAGGCCCTATCTTATTAATGAGGCATAATATAGAATTTTTAACAAAATAAAGGACCATAACTCCGCTGTTACTGGTCGGATCTGGCTGGTTTTCGAACTTGTCCGAGCTTTCATGGATATTAACAATCTGGTAAAGTTTGGTAAGATCAGATGAAAACTGAAGGTCCTATCATCTTAACGAGGGAAAATACAGCATTTTTAACTAAATCAAGGGCCACAACTCCACTGTTACTGTTCCGATCTGGCTGGTTTTCGAACTTGTCCGAGCTTTCATTGACATTAACAATCTGTTAAAGTTTCATAAAGATCGGAAGAAAAATGAAGGCCCTATCATCTTAACAAGGCAGAATATAGCATTTTTAACTAAATCAGGGGCCATAACTCTGCTGTTACTGGTCTGATCTAGCTGGTTTTCGAATTTATCCGAGCTTTCATTGATATTAACAATCTCTTAAAGTTTGGTAAATATCAGATGAAAAATGAAAGCCATATTGTGTTAACGAGGCAAAATTTAGCGTTTTTAACTAAATCAAGGGCTATAACTCTGCTGTTACTGGTCCGATCTGGCTGGTTTCGAACTTGGCCAGTAGAGCTAATATTTAAAAAAAACAAAAAAACACTTCTTTTTTTTATAATTAAATTAAAAAATTTAGAAAAAAAAATTAAGGAAAAGATAAAAAAGGAAGTAAAACAATCTGGTAAAATTTGGTAAAGATCTGATGAAAAATGAAGGCCCTATCATCTTAACGAGGCAAAATATAGCATTTTTAAACTAAATCAAAGGCCATAACTCCGCTGTTACTTTTCCGATCTGGCTGGTTTTCGAACTTGTACGAGCTTTCATTGACAATAGCAATCTGGTAAAGTTTGGTAAAGATCGGATGAAAAATGAAGGCCCTATCATCTTAACGAGGCAAAATATAGCATTTTTAACTAAATCATGGTCCATAACTCCGCTGTTACTAGACCGATATGGCTGGTTTTTCGAACTTGTCCGAGCTTTCATTGATATTAACAATCTCGTAAAGTTTGGTAAAGATCCGATGAAAAATGAAGGCCCTATCGTCTTAACGAGCCAACATATAGCATTTTTAACTAAATCAAGGGCCATAACTCCGCTGTTACTGGTCCGATCTAGCTGGTTTTCGAACTTGTCCGAGCTTTCATTGATATTAACGACCTGTTAAAGTTTGGTAAAGATCGGATGAAAATGAAGGCTCTATCGTCTTAACGAGACAAAAGTTAACGACGGACGACTCGGCATCCCATACAGCCAGAAGAGCTAAAAATGAGTATTTAGCCCATATAATGACCTTCAGTCTGCCCTTGACCTTTATATTTTAGTATGGCCATATCGATGTTGTCATGACAAGTGTATATTGAAAGATTGATGAAGAAATAAAAAGAATTGAGAGAGTTATAGCCAACGGAAAGTTTTCGTGAAGAAAAAAAAAGAAGAGTATTTAACCCATATAATGAGATTGACCTTCAGTGTGACCTTGACCTTTACATTTTAGTACGGTCATGTCGATGTTGTCATGATGAGTATATATTGAAAGTCTGATGAAGAAATAGCAAGAAATGAGAAAGTTATAACCAACGTTAAGTTTTTGTGAAGAAAATGAGTATTTAACCCATATAATGACCTTCAATGTGACCTTGACATTTACATTTTAGTATGGTCATGTCGATGTCATGATGAGTATATACTGAAAGTTTGATAAAGAAATATCAGGAAATGAGAAGTTATAGCCAACATTAAATTGTTCGTGAAGAAAAAATGAGTATTTAACCCATATAACGACCTTCAGAGTGACATTGACCTTTATATTTTAGTATGGTCATGTCGATGTGAGAAAGTTATAGCCAACGTCAACTTTTCGTGAAGAAAAAAATGAGTATTTAACCTTCAGTGTGACTTGACCTGTATATTGTATTATGGTCATGTCGATGTTGTCAAAATGAATATATATTGAAAGTTTGATGAAGAAATATCAAGAAATGAGAAAGTTATAGCCAACATTAAGTTTTCGTGACGGACGGACTGACTGACGACAAAGTGATCCCTAGGTATCGCATTTTCCTTGAAAAGGCGACACAATAACAAAGTTAACAAGGGTGAAATTAAATTACACACACGTTTTTCCAGAATATTATTTTTACCTTTTTACTCTTCCATGCCTATTAGCAAGTTGATCAGATTTACAATTTTGTTTGATTCTACGATATTTGGTTACCTAATTATTCACTATCTAAGACTGACTTGGAAGTAATTCTTGGAAGCTCTTAATCAATTAGGATTTTTTATAGATTCAATAAGAGTCCACACAAAACCACCAGACATTTATTACGACTGGAATGAAGTGAATGGGTTTCCCTGGTCTGACGTTCGCTGATTGTATAATTTTATAAATATCAGTCAGATGTGCATTACAGAATATTTTATTGTCGTAATATTAATAACAATGTGAACATGAGTCATGACAATGAATAAACAGGAAATCAAATAAGATGATAATAATAATATACAGATTACATGTAAGTAAAACCAGCAGATTATAATTAGATATTACCAAATATACTCGTATAAGTCTATAGAGGACCCGGCATAGGACACGGTCAATTGTGTACTTGCTTTATGTAGGGGTTTGCATGTAGTGTAATTGGACCAGACAAATTACGATGAAAAACTAGATTTTGATCAGAGCCTGATCAAACATGGGATTTCCATAACATGTAAAATCATACTCAATGACGTCATGACGTCACAATACGTCACAATGGCCAGTGATGATAAAGACATTGATCTTGATTGATTTACTGTAAAACTGACGGAGAAAAGTTAAAAAAGGGAACGCCCTCTCTCAGCAACACCATCTCACACCGACAAAGTACCCCCCCCCCCCCCCCCCCCCCCCCCCCCTCCCCCCTCCCGCAGCACTCACACTACAAGAAAAAAAAAAATGACGAGAAATCGTTATTAAATAGGAAAAAACATGCAAGTTTTACTGCGCAGCTTTTGTCAATTCAGTGGAAAAAGCTGCGCACGGAGTTAAAAAAAAAAAAAATCCTTAGACACTGTGTTTGTTGGTGACGTCAGGTAAACAACTGTGTCACATAACACAACACGTGATCAACCTAAACATTCTTACCATCCGCAGTATGATGTTGCACAACAAGCGATAAAGCCGAAAAAGTAAACCATCCGCAGTATGATCTTACGCGACAAGTGATAACGAAAAACACTTATAAGAAGAATTTCCATTTTTAAATAGTTGTATAGGAAAAAACGTAAAATCATACTGGATGACGTCATGACGTCACAATGACCAGTGACGTTAAAGACAATGACCGTAATTGACTTACAGGCAAAATTGGTCGAAAGTGCACAAAAATTACTCTTTATGACTCATGACGTCATTTTATATTCTTGCACAACTAGACCCTGAACTGTACAATCTGTGAAAGTTTCATTCAAATCCGACTATAACTGTTTGAGATCTAGCGATAACAATATTTGTCTGATGACGTCACTGGCGGCCATTTTGGATGACGTCATGCCGACAAAATTTGCAGTGCACTATTCCAGATTGAGATATACCTTAGGGGTAAAATTTGAACACTCTGTGGCAAATATTACTATGAAAAGTCGATGGTGGAAGAATAATAATAATAATAAGAACTAGATTTTGATCAGAACCTGATCAAACATGGGCTTTCCATAGTATGTAAAATCATACTCAATGACGTCATGACGTCACAATGGTTAGTGATGATAAAGACATTGATCTTGATTGATTTACTGTAAAACTGACGAAGAAAAGTTAGAAAGGGAACGCCCTCCCTCAGCAACACCATCTCACAACGACAAAGTAACCCGAAATCCCCCCCCCCCCCCCCCCCCCCCCCCCCCCCCCCCCCCCCCCCCCCCTCCTCCATCCGCAGCACTGACGTACAAGAAAAAAAAAAAAAAAAAAAAAAATACAAGAGAAATCGTTCATAAGCGCCGAAAAAACATAAAAGTTTTACTGCGCAGCTTTTGTCATTTCAGTGGAAAAAAGCTGCGCACGGAGTTAAAAATAAAATAAAACAAGAGGTCAATGACCTTGAAGCTCTACTGATTGATTTGATTTCAGGAAGTAGTCGCTACAGACTTGTTTTTTGAAAATCTATTTTTAACCGTGGCCGCCATCTTGAATTTCCGGCCGACCTGAAATTTTGCTAAGATCAATAAGACATTAAGAGCAACATTCCTGTGAAGTTTCATGAAAATCCGTCAGGTAGTTTCAAAGAAGTAGTCGCTACAAAGTTTTCATTATATAACTCTATGTAAACAAAGCAGCCATGTTTAAGGTCAAATCAAAACGATTTTCGACAAGGACCAACATCATGTCATACTGATCATTTTAGAAAAAGTCCCATATCAATATCTCTTATTGTTTTGAAGAAGTAGTCGCTACAAACTTATTTATTTTAAATCTATTTTTAGCTGTGGCGGCCATCTTGAATTTCCGGCCGACCTGAAATTTTTCTAGGATCAACTAGACATCAAGAGCAACATTCCTGTGAAGTTTCATGAACATCCGTCAAGTAGTTTCAGAGGAGTAGTCGCTACAAGTTTTTACTATATAACTCTATGTAACCAAAGATGGCCACTGGCAGCCATGTTTAACGTCGAATCAAAATAATTTTCCACAAGGATCTACATCATGTCATGCTGATCATTTTAGAAAAAGTCCCATATCAATATCACTTATAGTTTTCAAGAAGTAGTCGCTACAAACTTCTTTTTTAAAAATCTATTTTTAGCTGTGACGGCCATCTTGAATTTCCGGCCGACCTGAAATTTTGATAGGATCAATTAGACATCAAGAGCAACATTCCTGTAAAGTTTCATGGAGTAGTCGCTACAAGTTTTTACTATATAACTCTATGTAAACAAAGATGGCCGCTGGCAGCCATGTTTAACGTTGAATCAAAACGATTTTTGACTAGGATCAACATCATGTAATGCTGATCATTTTAGAAAAAGTCCCATATCAATATCACTTATAGTTTTCAAGAAGTAGTCGCTACAAACTTATTTTTTAAAAATCTATTTTTAGCTGTGACGGCCATCTTGAATTTCCGGCCGACCTGAAATTTTTCTAGGATCAATCAGACATCAAGAGCAACATTCCTGTAAAGTTTCATGACAATCCGCCAAGTAGTTTCAGAGAAGTAGTCGCTACAAGTTTTTACTATATAACTCTATGTAAACAAAGATGGCCGCTGGCAGCCATGTTTAACGTTGAATCAAAACGATTTTTGACTAGGATCAACATCATGTCATGCTGATCATTTTAGAAAAAGTCCCATATCAATATCACTTATAGTTTTCAAGAAGAAGTCGCTACAAACTTGTATTTTAAAACTCTATTTTTAGCTTTGGCGGCCATCTTGGATTTCACATCAACATGAATTTTTGCTAGGATCAACTAGACTTTATGGGCAACATTTCTGTTAAGTTTCATGAATATCCATTAAGTAGTTTCAGCTGTGAAGTCGCTACAAATAAAAGTTTACGGACAGACGGACAGACGGCCAGACGGCCAGACGGACGACGGACGCCGCACCACGGCATAAGCTCTGCTGATCTCTGATCAGTAGAGCTAAAAATAAAAAATCCTTAGACACTGTGTTTGCTGGTGACGTCAGGTAAACAACTGTGGCACATAACACAGCACGTGATCAACCTAACCTAAACATTTTAACCATCCGCAGTATGATGTTGCCCAACAGCGATAAACCCAAAAAAGTAAACCATCCGAAGTATGATCTTGCGCAACATGTGATAACGAGAAACGGTTATAACAAGAATTTCCATTTTTACATAGTTATACAGGAAAAAATGATAAGTCATACTGCATGACGTGATGACGTCACAATGATCAGTGACGTTAAAGAAAATGACCGTGATTGATTTACAGGCAAAACTGGTCGAAACATACAATCTGCACAAAAATGACCTTTTACGACTGAAGACGTCACTGGCCGACGTCACATTTAATGACGTGATGACGTCATTTTATGTTCTTGCACAACTAGACTCTGAACTTGACAATCTGTGAAAGTTTCATTGAAATCCGACCATAAATGTTTGAGATCTAGCGCTAACAAGATTTGTCTGATGACGTCACTGGCGGCCATCTTGGACGACGTCATGACGTCAAAATCTTCGGGACATCAGTCCCGAATGTTTTCTGCGACTGGGTAAAATTTTGACTTGTCGCGACAAATATTTCTATGAGAAGTGCCTTTTAGCGGAAGAATAATAATAATAATAAGAATAAACAGAACGAAAACAAGAGGTCTTTCCACTGAAAGGTGGAAAGCCCTAATAAACAGAACGAAAACAAAAGGTCTTTCCACTGAAAGGTGGAAAGCCCTAATTACCTATAAATATGAGGACACTCAGCGGGGTTTGAACCCGGAACGATTGCATGTGACGTGGACGCTTTACCGATATTGCCATAAAAGCTAACCCTGCTTTACATATACCCTCTACTGGGTCCTATTAAGTAGGTTTTCAGAAACTGCACCGGAAAATGCAAGCTCTGCGGCTAGACAGTAGTAACACGCTTATAAACCCATCTATTTAGTTTTTACATATACCCCCAACTGAGGCCTACTACTACATACCTCCATCCTTTATATTTTTGATATTTGAAACCCACAAATATCACACAACACATATACATTATGACCTAGGCATCTGGGCATAACCTCATACAATGCCTAACCGGATTCTCCACTGGAAAAATTACAATGAAAAACTATATATAAGGGTTTAGGCACTCAGCGGGTCTACCAATCGATATCACCATAAAAGCTAGCTCTGCGGCGAGACAGTAGTAACGCGCCTATAAACCTATCTATTTACACATACCCACAACTGAGTCCTACTACACTGAAGGCTGAAGTTGTGGTGCATACTACCTTATTAACAGTCAATCATAGCTTTACTGTATGTATAGAATATGTGATATTTATAGAATAATTTTTCGAGTATATGCAAATTATACTGCTTGTCGAGGGCAGCAGGCCCGAGAGTGCAGTATAAATCATATACGAGAAAACTATGCTATAAATGTTTTGTACCCGAGCCATTTATCCAACTACGCATGTGCAAAAAGTTTTAGGGCGTTGCAGTTTTCAGTAAAAATAACAGCTCGATCCTATCAAGAAATAGCATTATCATGCGGCATGACCCAGTGCTCACGCTACCATACGCCATGGTCGCCATTTGCGATTATTTTATAATACTGTCGATTATTTTAAAGAAATGTCGGCAAGAAATGTCGATTATTTTATTTTAATATTTTTTTATTTTTTTTTATAATTTTTTCTTATAATGGTCTGTTTGACACCCCAAGTAATAAATGACCGCAATAAACATTAGTACATTACATAATCCGTTCACGCCCACTGTGATGTCGCCACGCGCTTATCAATTATCGCTTGTAAAAGTTGTTAATTCCCTTAATTGGCACTTTGTTGTCGGATAATCGGCATTGTTGATACACGCAAACATCATGTGATTAATGGACCGAATAGCCAATCAGATATGCCGTTATTTGTTATCTTTCGGGCGATTGACCAATCAGACAATCCTTTACGCATCCAACAGTAGGTACAGTTTCCTGTTTGTTTTTCTGTACACAAACTACGAAGAGATGAAATTAATTTGTACACGCACTATTATGAACATAGTCGCTACTTTCATCTGCATTAATAGCTATCCCATCATGATCCCGATAGGTAGCAAACTCCCGTGTGTATTGTGAACTGTGAAAACACTTGCAATAAATAAAGTAATTAAAACATTGAAACAATAAGAAGTTTGAATATTGTGCCTGGCTTCGTGTCGGCAGTTTCAATTTGTCACAACTTTGAGATCGACAATTAACGACATAAAACTACATTATCCTACTATTAGGGTTGTGTTTTCTTTCCCCTTTGATAAGAAAGACCATTGTTGGCATTCAAAACACATTAATGCATGAAAAAAGTTCGTAATTGATGGTATTTCGATTAAATGTTTTGAAATTTTCGGGCCGTAAAAGTGCGGTGTCATAGTACTTCGGATAGTACATAATTTTTTTTTTACATAATCGAATGAGAAAAACTGTCCTTTACAAATACATGTTGGTGGAAAGAAAAACGATATATAGATGACAGATACATAAAGTATATTTCTATTCATTACTTAATCCATCATTCTTTGTTTTATCAATGTGTAAGGAGTTCTTGGAATCCTACTTTTAAATGAATTCTAGTCTAGGCTCCTACTTCTTTTACTTGGAGAAAGTGGTGACAAAAAGAAAAATATAGCCAGAGGAGGCCCTGATAGTCTAATAAAACCTGATTGAAAATTTGGTTCTTATGACAGACCAAATTTTCTTATGCATTAAAGTTGGCTATTATTTTCTTAACTAAAAAATGTGTGGCTATTAATTTAAAATTGCCAGTGTGTGAGCACTGATGACCCATGTTTTGATTATTGCAGCCAATCGCCTTTGTATATTATTAGGCAAATGCAATGTCAATGCGTGCGTAAAATTGAGTCGAATCTGTCATTTATAGCACGGCTGAAATATATCGGCATTTATAGCACGGTTTAGGCTCAGACCTTCAGGTTTATGAAAATTATATCATAAGCAAAGGAACAAAGGAAAATCATTATACATGTAGCTATGGTACAGAAAACCATAAGAACACTGCTAACCACAAATAATCCTATAGGCTGACTACAGCAGATGATACAGTAGCTGATGCCAACAAAAAAAATAGGTGTGTTTCCTATTGCATGCTCTAAAAAAAATGGGGTAGGTCTGCTGGC
This sequence comes from Cyrtodaria siliqua, assembly GCA_037043455.1. Classification (NCBI taxonomy): domain Eukaryota; kingdom Metazoa; phylum Mollusca; class Bivalvia; order Adapedonta; family Hiatellidae; genus Cyrtodaria; species Cyrtodaria siliqua. Next base: position 8,013 of record JAWPHD010014675.1, on the reverse strand, counting down.
ATTTTCTTCTTTTCTTTTTTTTTTGGTTAAATTACGCATTGTTACAAAATATAACGACACTTTAAACCAGAATACCTTTGTTTAAACATGCATTTTACTAATTAGTTCAATAGTTAATTAGCATCGCCCAGCGGCGTAGCTTCCTATAGGCCTCACTTTTTTCTGAGAAATCGAAAAAAATAAAAATGCCAGAAATGCAATAAAAATCGGAGACATCTTTTTTTTAGTTATAAGATATATAATTTACGGTAAAAAGTAAGAATATTGATGTTCTTGTAGGCATATTCACCAGTACGAAATATACGCCAAAACGCACCTCCGACAGTCTGGTTGAAAAAAATATTCCGGGGGGAGCATGCCCACGGACCCCCCTAGAACTCGGCCTACACATCATATTCAGCAAGCTAAGCCCCTGATCGCATTGTTTACGTGAAAGAAAAAATGTTAAACTCTGAATGTATCATATGACATTCCAAGCAAATCATATGGCTTACCTAAATATTTTCCACCTTTTGCTGTGTAAGTTGGTAATAATATGCATAGTTATACCACCAGTGCCAGTGAATAAAAGAAAATATAGAATGGTTTCACTCCCATGATGTAAGCCTATGTGATGCAGCATTGTTCAGAAGAAAAAAAATCATTTTGCATTAAAAGCCATAGAGTCAGCATTTTAAAAATAGGGTCGGTTGGGCCACCGGACGTGGTTTTTTTTTTGCCCTTGAAAAGTTGGTGTGTGTGTGTATTTCTAAGGATTATAGTCCCTCCACCTATGACAGACGTCCTACCCGGACCCGATTATAGGCACAATGTCTGGACTTTTTATCTGTGTGTTGTTGTGTGATGTGATGATACTTGAAGCAGCGAACTCAATGGTTTCTTTATAGAAAGTGAGTGAAAAGGGAATAATATAATGTATCAAATCGACACGACTGAAACAAAAGTAAGTTTAACATATGTTAAATATGTTATCATATGTTAAATGTAATTAATTGTCGTTAGTAACTTACTGTGGTACTCATATTTCCTGTGATTTACTTTAAATAAAGAGAATTATCTATTTTTTACAATTTTCTTATTTCACAACTTATGGATGACTATCGGAAGTCCTCGAATGATATAAGGGGCGCAACTCTTAATTACCGCGGGAGATGAAACAAAACTAAACAGTATTTTACCGCATTTTTATAATTCCTGTGAGCTCTAGGTATTAAATGTGGTATTTAATATCGCAAGAAAATCCAGGTAACAACAAACTACGTGTAGAATAAAAGCTTGTGTTTGCAAAAATGTGTATCTAACCCAAACATGTACATTGTGTACTCAGTGGAACCGTACCAGTATCCGGATATCACTCATTACGGGTTTACATGGGCGTAGAAGATGTGCGCTAAAATTGAGCTGCGTACATATGTAACAGGGTGAATGTGGGTCGTCGAACGACAAGGGTGTGTCGTCAATAACTCAAAAGTTTGAATACTTGCAAAGGAAAGGCAGAGATGGGTTAAAATCACAGTTGAGGCACAACTGTACCTAGGCTAGCGCTAGGATTTTAAACCCTTTAGCCAAATCTGGCTAAAGCCCTAAAAATTCCTTTAGCCAGATTAGAATGTCTTTAGCCAGACTTTTGCCTAGATATTTAGGTGCTAAAACTTCGCGTTTGCGTACACATCAATAGTAAGTTAAAAAAGGTTTGCTTATTAACCTATATGTATAGGTATCAATATGTCCACATCATATGCATTCTGCTTTAGTGCTTACAATTACTTATAATTACAATTGGAGCTGTACAATATTCAAAAAGTTTTAAAAATTGTAGTTATTTAATGCTATTTCACTTACTTTTTAAAAATGTCGACTGAAATTTAAAAAAGGTACAATGAATGCATGCATATAAGAAAATATAAAAATACAGACTCTTGTCACCATTGATAGACCATTTAGTATTTTCATTAAATGTATTTAAATATAGACCTACTAACATTCATAGAAATTCAAATAAAATAAATATATTTAAAAATGTAAGGCTAAGCTGAGGCCTATAAAACAAGTTCAACTAACAGGAGTTCCAAAGGAGCTAGAAAGATCGCGCTGCATTGTGAGACAAAATTCAGAAATGCCACATACACCACGAATAACATGCACAGAGTAAGTAATAAAAGCCACTTCATTCTAAAAATTGTACCTCAATATTTTGAGTAAGCCCACCTTTTGCATTTGTTCATAAATTATCCCAATTCAGAGACAGTCGATCAAACATCGGGTTCACACTTGCCATTGTTCCAGTTTACCGTACCGGGTGTACAACTAAATACACTTATCAGTGATCGTAAAGTTCGAAAAACACCGACGGCATCGTACCGGGTGTACAACTAATTACTCTATCATTGATCGTAAAGTTCGAAAAACACCGACGGCATCTCGAGCTTATTAATTCGTAAGCAAACTTTGTGTTTGAAAAGCATTTTGGTCGATAGAGGGCGCCACGTTATTTTTAATGTTTTACCCGGCTCGATAACACAGTTAAATATGTGGATAATATTGAACGCGGGGTCACAAACAAGTTGATTGACAGCAAGAGGCGGAACAGTGGGCGGAGTCTATCGCACAGTGACAATAGAAACAATAAATTACAGCGGTCTCAATAAAACACTGCGATAATTAGTTTATCAGTCCAAATTGATTGTCGCTAATTAGCCAACAACACCCACGCGGGGTAGTGGCTTTATAAACAGTGAACTACTTTGTGTATTAGAATTCGGGATTTCCGAGATTTAAGACAAAGTCGGTCGGAAATTTGGATTCGCCAGACCCGCCGATGTCTGGCGAATTGATATGTTTCTTTCTTACGATTTTCATTCAGCCAGAATCGGGTTTCCTTTTCCGCCTATGTAGCGATTTGCGAATGGTTAACCGAGGAGCCTAGTGTACTGTATTTAGAAGGGGTGCCAGGGGTCACTGTGTATTAAGGCCTAATAATAGGGTGTGTTTGATTGAGCAGTCCCTATTGGTCAGATACAAACCAGCTTCATTATGCATATTTAAAATACTCTGTTTAATGACCTGACCTGGGCTCAATATAAATTTCACAGGACATCTGGCATCATGCAGTTATCTCCCTTGTATCTCATTATTCATTTAACTTGCGCATCTGGTCAGATCAGGTAGGTTGAGATATTGATTAGGTAAAATAAAGGGTTTACCTCGGACTTCAATCATCAAACTTCAATATGAAAAACTGAAAAATTAGACCCTGATTTAAATTAATGTATCCATATTGATTGTTTGAAAATCAGTAACAACAAAAGAAGATACATAGATGTACACAAAAAATAAAGCTTCTATATAATTATCACTATTCATACTTTCACATGACATCATCAAAATAAATTGGACCAATCAGTTAATTCATTAAAATAAAACAACCTCCACATTCCTGGTATGGGGTAAACTCGGTGTTAGCGTTGGTGCTCAACTGACTTTAGCCCTTTATAAAACCTAGTTTTAGATGATAATTATATTAAAAGCTTTATTCCTTGTTGTACATCCTATGTATCTTCTTTGGTGGTGTCGATCTAAAACAGCAATATGATACATTTAATTTAAATCATTGTCTAAATTGTTTTCATTTTTCATATAGGAATTTGAGGATAAAGTCCCGAGTAAACCCCTTTATTTTCACCTAGACCTACTAATATCTCCACTCTACCTGGAGTTGACCAGGATGTGAAAAGTTATGGGAATTCACACCTTTTTGCCATTATCAAATCTCGCTCTCGTTTTTCGCGGATTATCGAGTTCGGGGTGTCTCAACACTAACTCTGTATAGTGGAATATACAGTGTTTATTTGTTTGTTTTAAGAGTGATTTAGACACATTTTAGAACGAATCATGAAAAAATTATAATGCGAGTGCTGTTTCTAGGTGTGTTAGTAATATAAACTGTCAGACATTTGACCTTATTCTAGGTAAAAATGATGCTTTTTATTGTCTATTATAATGATTCCTTGAAACTGAAGGTAGAATATAGTAAGTGCGCCATGGTTACTCAATAGCATATCTCCTCGCGTAGTTTCGTGGAATTATTTAAAGTAATTAGCTTTACTTATAACACTTAAATAAGTAAGTCCCTGCATTATAATTACATTTAACAAGTTATATATATATACTATAACTTTCTTGTAAACAGGCTACGGTAAATTCATATTAATCATTTTCTACCAGTAGTTGACAGTCAATACTGTGCATTGCTGAGTTTTTAATTTTTTACTATAAAGTCTCCCTTTTAATAATTGTTCAATAAAAAGTATTTTCCTCAATACGAATATGTATTGCAAAGAGTCCATTTACTGTTGGTAATTTTTACGACAAATATTATGTAAAAAATTAACAGGACTCTGCAATATAATTGGTTATTCCCTACCACAGTATAAGATTTCATAAATCCATAGGACCTACATAGGGAATGAATATTTGGGCTATGCCAAAAAACAATTATTTGAACAGTTGCTAATGTTGAGTTAGTATGGCAGGTTGTTAATTGAAATAAAAGATAAAGGGTTTCTCAATAGTTATAATGCGGTACCCCGTGGCTAATTCGCGCTGTCCAAAGCAGGGATGTTTGTTTAGATCAAAGGAGGCCCTTAAATCACAAACACCCGTTGGTGTGTTGACAATCATATATTGTGTACTATTTTAATTTTCAATTTAATGTATAAATGTATTATGTATAACGTGGGAAAGCTGTTTGTAGTTATGTTATTAATATGAGCTGTTGGCCCGGTGTTACAATAGTGTTGTTTATTTGTAATTATGATGATATTTGAAACGAAAGTAGGTAGCCTAATATTGTCGATGTTTCTGGAACATTATTCGAGAATCATATTATTGTGTTTTACTTAAATAGATTTAAAAGTTTGGTTTATCTGCAAGACAAGATGGATTGTGACATTAATACAATAATTTCGATTTAAAATAAACAAGCATGTAACAGGACTTCTTTTTATTTTTTGACAAATCTAACTGCACGTATCATATTTTTAATGTGTTTTGTTTTCACAAATGCATACTATTAAATAAATTGAAAAAGTAAAACAGTTTAGCTGAGTTTATTTTTTATACCCCTTCGCCGTATGCACACAATTAAAATATGGACACATATTATAGTGATACATCTGATGTCAACACACCACGCGCAGCATGTGTTTGTGATTTGTATGTCTCTTTGATCTAACAACAACATCCTGCTTTGACAGCCACTAGCACTGGGGGTATCAGCATTATTATCTAATGGAGAAACCCTTTATCTTTGATTGCAATAAACAACATTGCAAACAAAACCCAACATTAGCGACATTTCAATTACTTGTTTTTGGCATGGCTATATGTAGGTCCTATGATTAATGAATGAAATTTAAAAAATATTTTGCAGAGTTCTGTTAATTATTTTTATCTATGCCGTAACAATTATCAACAGTAATCAATAATACTTTTGCTGGATACATATTCGCTTGTGGAATATAATAAGTGGAAATCAGTAAAGTTAATTACTTTAATAATTTATGAAACACGAGGATTCTGATCTTTTTGAGTAACGCACATCTACCCTACTTTCGGTTTCAAGGTATCATTATAATAGGCAATAAAAATAGCCATTTACCCAGAAAAGGATCAATATTCTGACCAGTTAATATTACTAACCACAACTAGAAACATCACTAGACAACTCGCATTTATTTTGCAACGATACGCTCTAAAAATGTGTGTAAAACAAATAAACACCTGTATATTCACTATACAAAGTTAGTGTTTAAGAGCACCCCGACTAGAAATCTCGCGAAAACGAGAGCGAGATGTGATAATGGCAAAATCGAGAATAAACTAGTTTTATAAAGGGCTAAAGTCAGTTGAGCACCAACGTTAAACACCGAGTTTACCCCCTACCAGAATGTGGAGGTTGTTTACTATTTTATTGACCACTGAACGGTCAATTTGTTTTGATGATGGTATGTGAAAGTTATAATAGCTATGAGTGTTTTTCTTTCAAAAGGCAGTGGCGGGATCGTATTAGGTACTTTGTCTTTATTATTTCACGGGGTTGAAAGAAAATAGACAGTGGATCAATCATAGTACAGGGTGGGGGGGGAGAGGGTGGCACATAGGGTTATATCTGTTATCCTGTTCATTGGCGAAGTTTTTATTGCACCCGAAATTCCCTTGAAAATTTCTGGGGCATATAGTAATCGCACCGTCCATCTGTCTGTCTGTCCGGATTCCGTCCGTCATTCCGCAAAAAAGTTTTGTGTCCAGGGGACTGTACCTTCAAACCCCTGCAATGGATTTTTTTGATTAACTTGGCACAATTGTCACCATAAACAAAACGTTGTGTGTCGCGGGCAAAACCCAGGTCCGTACCTCAAGGTCAAGGTCACAACTTGCAGTTCGAAGGTCAAAAACAGGTACGCAATTTTCGTGTCAAACCGGTAACGTCACAACCTACTGCAGGGGATTTTAAATACTTGGCACAAGTGATCACCATATCAAGGACGTTGTGTCGCGGCCCTAAAATCCAGTCCGTACCCTCAAAGGTCAAGGTCACACTTGAAGTTCCATAGGTCAAAAACAGGTATGCATTTTCGTGTCCGGACCGTAACAACACTTACCCTGGCAAGGATTTTTAAATTATTGGCACAAGTGATCTTAACAAGTGTCACGACTGCAAAACCCAGGTTCGTACCTCAAAAGGTCAAGGTCACACTTGCAGTTCTTAGTAAAAAACAGGTTTGCAAATTTCGTGTCCGGACGGTAAAGGGTTCACAACTCCTGCAGGAATTTTTTAATAACTTGGCACAACTGATCACCATAAACAAGACAATGTGTCGCGCGCAAAACCCAGGTCTTCAAAGGTCCGGTCACACTTGGAGGTCAAAGTCAATTGTGTACCCGGTCAATAACTCTGGCATTCATGGACGGAATTTTCAAATAACTTGGCACAAGTGCTCACCACAAACAAGGACGAGGTTGTCGCAGCACAAAATCCAGTTCTGTGGCCCCAAGGTCAAGGTCTCACTTAGTAGGTCAAAGGTCAAATTGTGTCGGTCAATAACATTGCATGCTGGACGGATTTTCAAATTATCTTGGCATAAGTGCTCACCACAACCAAACGATATGTCATGCACAAATCCAGGTCCATGGCTTCAAGATCAAAGGTGATACCTAGAGGTCAAGGTCAATACATAGAGGGTCTAAGGACACTTCGAGGGGGCATTTATCACTTACCGATGTAAAACATGGCTTGTCAGCGGCCATCTTTGTTTACATAGTTATATAAGGAAAAATTTGTAAAGATAAGATAAGATAAGCGACTTTATTTTAAGAGGGTAACATATTTAGCTTCAAAACGAATCTTCCACATGGCCCATCTATTATTTACAACATTTTCAATAACAATACATGTTTAATATAAATGACATATTTGATGTTCATTTCCAATTAAATCAAGTTCAATCATCTCATTTTAGAATATATGGTGACTTATGACATATCACACACAATCACATGCACACATGAATTTCCATTGACAGTGACATTTAGCAAAAAACAATATATACAGATTAACAATTTATGCTAAAACAAAATAAAAATAAGTTAAAAAAAAAAACAGTTATGCAATAATCCAATAATTAAAGAAAAACAATTTAAACATTTTTCATTTAATTTAATTAAATTGCTTTGAAATGCCATTATTGACGATCTGTCTTTAATGTTGGTAGGTAAATTATTCAATTATTGGTCATCCTGAGTATGTTAAACTTTGTTTAGATATTTCTTTATTAGGTTTTGGTATTATGAAATTGTTTGAAGAACATGATCGTGTTATTGTTGTATTTCATTACTTGTCTTAAATGTGAACTTTCATTGACAATAAGATGGAGTTTATACATTTTGATATTTTATACATAACTTTGCTTTTCTTAGATAGACTCAGTACAAACACAGTTAATATTTCAATCC
>JAWPHD010014674.1:0-59748 GCA_037043455.1 Cyrtodaria siliqua | reverse complement strand
CACTGCAAAGTTTCGTCAAAATGCAACAAGCCGTTTAGGAAAAGTAGCGGCAAAAACAAATTTAAAGTAAAAAATTCAAAGGGTCATGACTCAGACAAAAATCTGGGAACCGCATCGAAAGCGCGATATGCACAACTAAACATCATACGGATTTTTCCAGCAAAGTTTTGTCAAAATCTAACAAGCCGTTTAGGAGGAGTAGAGGTTACAACAAATCTAAAGTAAAAATTCAAAGGGCTATAACTCCGTCAAAAATCCGCAAACCAGAACGAAAGCGCGACATGCACAACTAGACACCATATGGATGCTTCCTGCAAAGTTTCGTCAAAATAGAAGAGGAGGAGAAGCGGCGACAACAAATTTAAAATAAAGAATTTAAAAAGCCATAACTCCGTCAAAAATCAGCGAACCGGAACGAAAGCGCGAAATGCACAACTAGACATCTTACGGATGCTTCCTGCAAAGTTTCGTCAAAATCCAACAAGCCGTTTAGGAAGCGGCGACAACACATTTAACGTAAACAAAATTCAAAGAGTCATAACTCCATCAACAATCAGTGAACCGGAACGAAAGCGCAATATGCACAACTAGATAGCATACGGATGCTTCCTGCAAAGTTTGTCAAAATCCAACAAGCCCTTTAGGAAGCGGCGACTACAAATTTAACTTAACTAGAACCGGTTTAAACCCCCAGTGGCCTACTTTGCCACTGCCCGTTCAAAGGCGGTAGCCCTATTGTCAACCTTTTGTGTTTGTGATGTCGTTTGCATTTTTTATTACTTTTGCCTTTCTGTTTGTCTGTTTGCGTGTTTGTTTTTGTAATTTTTGGTTGACTGTCGTCCTTGAATGCTGCTTTCCCTGTCCGATATTGTTATCCTTCCTTAAACAAATTCAAAGACCATAACTCGTCAAAAATGAGCAAACCGGAACGAACGCGCAATATGCACAACTAGACATCATACGGATTCTTCCTGCAAAGTTTCGTTAAAATCCAACAAGCCGTTTAGGAGTAGCGGCGACAACAAATTTAAAATAAAAAAAATAAAGGGCTATAACTCCGTCAAAAATCAATGAACCGGAACGAAAGCGCGATATGCACAACTAGACATAATACGAATGTTTTCTGCAAAGTTTCGTCAAAATCCAACAGGCCGTTTAGGAGGAGTAGCGGCGACAACACATTTAAAGTAAAGAAATCAAAGGGCCATAACTCCGTCAAAAATCAGCAAACCGAAACGAAAGCGCGATATGCACAACTAGACATCATACCGATGCTTCCTGCAAAGTTTCGTCAAAATCCAACAAGCTAGGAGGAGTAGCTGCGACAACATTTGTAACAGACAGACTGACGAACAGACGGACGGACACAACAGCAAAACCAATATGTCTCCACCACTTCGTCGGGGGAGACATAAATATTGGAGTATACAAACTAATGAACGCACATGTTGTTATTATTATAGTCAGTATTAAAACGCCTAAGTCGTCAACATCATCTTGATTATCAGTAACAGCAGCAGCCGTAACACCACCTCCATCACCGACAGTAGCTGCAACAATAACAACACATCAGGTATCAAATATAAGAGATATGACATATTATTATATAACCTATAAATAAACGCGTTTTCATTGGCTAAAAAGTAATTTTTTAGAAAAAATATCTAGCGATATTGACCTGTTTTTTTGATATTGACCTGTTTTTTTGATATTGACCTGTTTTATATAAAAAAAAAATTGATATTGACCTGTTTTATATAATTGTAAATTGAGGGTTATATAATAAAACAGTTATGGACTTTTCAGCTGTTATACATGATGTTGATATGCACCAAAAAATCATTATTGACCTCGGCTATCGCCTCGGTCAATAATGATTTTTTTGGTGCATATCACATCATGTATAACAGCTGAAAAGTCCATAATAGTATAATATACACAAGATTTACAACAATACATACCCTCAAGGTCTTTGTGTGTTTCCTTATTCGATTTAAAAGGCCTAGATCAGCGATGTTCGATGACAAATTAGTTAAGGAAGTGGTTAAAATAACACGAGAAATGCATGTCTTTGTTTTATATCTACCGTTTTAAAAAGTCGAAAAACAATGTATATGGAAGACGGCGGTTGTGGTGGATTTTTTTTTTAATTGTTAAATTATAAAAACATTTTTGCTAAAGTGTTCAGAAAGTATTTGCAATTGCTGCACAACGTATTGTGTAATTTCATAATTGCCACATGTATACCAACTTTAGCAAAACAAACATTTTGATTTCTCATTCAGATTGAATAAGGAAAAGAACTGTTTTCTTTCCTTATTTCGCGGCGAATAAGGACATACGGTTGTATTGGATGTATAACCCCACTTTCAGATATATCGCGCTGTTCGTAACGTCCGTCGCGTAACACAGTTTTGTCTCTATCCCATCGCGTAACAATGTTTTGTTACTAGCATTTTTCAAACCGGTTTGAAATGGTTGTTCCCCAACTTTAATGTTTTTTTTGTTTTTGTTTTTTGGTGTGTTTTTTTCGACCATCTTTAAAAATAAAGACAGCCCATTTATTTTCCCTGTCATAGGTACATGGGGGTCAGAGAATCATCCCCCGTAGTACCGTACAATAATTAGCAACTGTAATAGTGATATATATATGAAACAAAGTATTCATAGTACATGCCAACCAAATACATACTTACAAGAAAAAATCTAACAAGTTTCTCTTATCTTAATCGAGATTTTTTCATATTGCATGTATAAGAAACAAGAATAAAAAAAGAATAAGTACCACCGAAAGTTTTTTGTCTCACTGTGGTAAAAATAATTATATTTGGCTAGTGTATACCATAATAAACACACATTAACACATTCCATTACAATTAAATCCAACCAATGCTATGATTTCTCTATACTTTTTGAGATACATATTAAATAATGGGGGATAATTCATGCTATATTCAGTCAATATTTAAGAAGCAGATTGTTTCCCTTCTTATATACGAAAAATGACATTTTTAATATTGCATTGTCTGAAATAGATTGAACAGAAAAAAACAAAAAATAGGTGGAAAAATAAAGTTCCATTGACTTTAAAAGACCCTTGTTTTAATTATGTTCGATAAGATTACTGTTAGTTTGCCATTTTTCATTAAATCTGCCAATAGAATTTGTTCTGAAGGCTACTACCTTTTCTGTGTTATATTGGTAAAGTACTGAGTTTTTATACATTGTTAAACACAGTGATCTCCCATATATTCTACAAGCATAAATACATTTCTTGGCTACTAGAATAAGATAATTTAGAGTACCATCAAGTGCAATATCTCCAAATATAATTGTTCCTATGTTTAATGTTAAATTATTAAGATGTTGGCATCGCTCTTTAAGCCAGTCGCAAACTCTATTCCAGAAAGACTGCACATTTCTACAGTGCCAAAATAAATGGATTAATGATTCTGTGTCTGCATTACAGAATGATCTTCATTTTAACAAGAGTTTTATTAGTTGCTAAACTACGATGCAATAATCTTGTCTGTAACCAAATAAGTGATGTGTCTTTTGTTATGTTAAAAAATAGTGAAAATATACTTATCCATTCTTCTTTACTTTTTTCTAAATGTTCTTGATTCCATTTAAGTATTGCTTTATGTTCAGTTCATTCTTTATTCAGAGTTTTGTAAATATTGTTGCACCCTTTGTCATCTTTCTTAATTAAATACAAGACTAAATTTTTAATGGGTTCAAATATTTTATATTTATCTTTTATGATTTCTAACTGTCTGATTGTTGATTGTTATCCGTTCATATTCAATAAAGTTCGAAAAATATCCGTATTTTTCTTGAAACAAAAGACAGAAAATCACCATTTTCATCTACAAAATCATTAACAAAAATAATATTTTTTATCTATTTAACGTTTACTATATAAGCAATTCCTTCCAGTCTTAATTGTATCATTGAGAAAAACTGGTTCCATCAATATTTCATTCCATGAATTTGGAGCAAGTTCTGTTTTTAGTTGGCTCAATTAACTATATACGTCATTCCAAAATGGGTTGTCTATCTTGTTCAGGTTGTTGTCAATAAAAGTTTGCCCAAATTTGGCATGTACCTTTGCAACGGGGTACATAGTTTCAAAAAGGTCGCACCATTTTTTATTAACCATGTTTTGTCTTCTTATCCACGTAACCCTCAGGACTTTCATAACGTATTCTATATTTGACATATTTAGTCCTCCTTCATCATAAGGCTGATTTACAACATCTCTTTTTATTTTGTCGACTGGACTATTCCATATATATTCATAAAATAATGAATTTAACTGCTTGATTATTATTTGTGATGGATTTGGGATAGTTAATATGAGGTGATTAATTTTTGATAAAGCAAGGCTTTTGATCACAATAATTTTTCAATATCGGGTGAACCTTTCTTATTGACCATCTAGATATAAGTTCTTTGATTTCTTTAATCTTATTATTATTATTTAAAGGTATCATATCCTCCAGGTTCGTTAAAAATATGATTCCCAGTAGTTTGAAATTGCTTTGATCCCAGTTTAACTTAGCCTCTGGGCATAATATATCATTACTCCCCTTTTTTGCACCAAACCAGATAACTCTTGTTTTTTCAATGTTACATTTAAGACCAGCCATTTTTGCATAACATTGTAAAACCAATAACATATGTTTTAATGACTTTTCAGAGCCATCTAATGTGAGACTAGTATCGTCTGCATATTGATTTACCAAGAACTCAGTACCATCTACCATTATACCTGTAATATTTTTATTGTTCTAATTAAGATGGCCAGTACTTCAGCACATGCTACAAAAATATAAGGTGACAACGGGTCTCCTTGTCTGCAACATCTATGTATATTAAAAGAAAGGAGATGCATGACCATTTACTACAAACATGATTTAAAATTATTATAAAAAGTCCTTATCCGCCTTTTAATAGAATCGCCAAAGTCAAAAAAAGGATAAAATTTCGTGGATAAAATACCATGAGAAGGAGTCGAAAGCTTTTTTCAAAATCTACCATAAGTAACAAGCCCACAATGTTTTTGATTTTTTTCATTGTTGATTGCCTAATTTATTACAGATGTATGGCCTTTAGGCCGACCATAAAAAATCGTTGGTTTGCTGTTTCCCTACCTACCCAAATTTTTTTTTACTATCTTTAGTATATTTTTCTTTCATTTCTTAATGTGTTTACTGTCTTTTGCAAAAAAAACTAATATCACCTACCTACACCTACCCACTTATAAATCCTGGATCGGGAAACAGCAAACAAATATATCTTTAAGGATGGCCTTATTCATATTTGTTACAAGCTGAGCAATTACCAGAATGTCTACCCTGCTTTGCATCGTTAACGGTCAAACACATCTTGTTGGACTGTGTAGACTTTGATCCTATGCGTCAAATGTACTACAATGTTCCTAAATGACATTGAACATCATCTGCAACACAATTTAAATGTTGATATCACAATAGAACAAATTTCTATATATCTTTTATTATTTGCCGACGACGCTGCAATATGCTCAGAAACAAAAGACGGTCTACAAGAATCTCTAAACAATCTAGAAAATTATTGCTTAAAATGGAATCTAAATGTTAATATCGAGAAAACAAAAGTCGTAGTTTTTAGAAAAGGCGGATCGCTTAGGCAAGTATACTCATGGACATATTCTGGAACGTTTGTTGAGGTAGTAAACAGTTTCAATTATTTAGGCATTGTACTATCCAGCGGTGGTTCATTCATACCAGCAACTAATACACTTAAAGGTAAAGGTCTACGTGCAATGAATTCCTTGTTAAACCTTACGCGGAATATGGCTGTTCCAATTAACATTATGTTTAATCTTTTTGATTCATATGTATTGTCTATTTTAAATTATGGTTGTGAGGTATGGGGACACATCAAGGCAGATAATATAGAACTGGTTCATAAAAAAAAATTGTAAATGGATACTAAATGTTAAAACGTCAACATACACTTTATCGCTCTACGCAGAAGCCGGTTGATATCCATTATACATTTCAAGATATATACGAATCATCAAATACTGGCTGAAGATGTACGGTAATAAAGATAATAATTGCATATTAAAAACCATTATCAACAAACAAAGGAATGAGATAGATGGCAATCCCCGCATTATAAACTGGTCTACAAAGGTACGAGGTATTCTACAAAACTCGGGATTCAATGAGATATGGTTGTACCCAGAATCTGTTAAAATAAATACCTTCACTCCATTACTACTTAATCGCTTAAGAGACATATATGTCACACAATGGCGCGCTGATATGATACTCTGTTCGTCATTATACATATATAGGGAACTTAAATCCAGTTTTGAAAGATCAAGTTATCTTAAAATTCTAGATAATTTTATGATCGCTAAAATCAGATTGTCTTCTCATAAATTATCCATAGAAACAGGTCGACATAGAAATATTGAAAGAAACCAAAGGAAATGTTCACTATGTACTTTAAATGATATTGAAGATGAATATCACTTCATTCTTATTTTCCCTTATTATCACGATTTGAGAAAATCCCACATTCCAGCATATTTTACAAACCGCCCAAATATATTGAGTTCACTAATCTTTTAAATTCAGAAAAAAAATCACTACTGATAAAACTAGCAATGTTTTGTAAGAAAGCCTTTAAAATAAGAGATGATGCATTAAATAACCAATAGGGTTTGCAAGCATAATTGACATTGTAATATGTTATGTTATGCAAATGGTAACATCCAAGAATAACACTCTCACTTCACTCAACCATTATTTCTTTTCTGTCAACTTTGTTATATTTGTTTGCATCCATGCATTGAAACTATGATTTTGTATGACGATGAGCTGTATATGCTTAAGTCGAAATAAAATATATGTTCTGTTCTGTTATGTTCTGTTAATACTATGAAAGAGTTATTTGATACTATAGATGTTAGTCTTGTTTTAGATTTCCTAAAAGAAATCAGACTATATAAAACAATATAATGTGTTCTTATATATATTTACTTGTTTATATACCCTTTGACGGGCATTTGTTGATTTACATATATAGTTTATATTACTACCATATCATCCCTTGTTTTTAATAGTTTTATTTTTATATATTTACATTAATTTTTAATTACTACCTTAATTTCTTCATCTTTTGTCGTTTTTTGCGCACAATGTGTCGACGTGCCGTAAAACACCATTCATTCATTCATTCATTCATTCATTCATTCATTCATTTACAATAAAAAAGTGGGGATATTCATCACATTCAGTGACAGTTTTAATTTTAATTTTCTGTCGAATACATTACTCTTGACGGGAAGCGACCTGAACCTAGAAAGGATCATACGGACGCAATAGATAATCGTCTCTCTTGTCATTAGTTCACCATTGTCAATAGAGGGATGGAGGTAAATCAAGAAAAGAAGCGACCGTATCAGTAATGCTAGATTTGTTGATTTGAAGCGCTTTAGGACAGATATTATTAACCATGTAAAAAAATATGTCATCCAGATACCGAGAGGTGTCATTAAAGGCTTCAGTTACATCTGCCCGAGTATCGGGTGAAAACTTCAACATGTTCTCCCTTTCATAACAATATGAATGAATGAATGAATGAATGAATGAATGAATGAATAGTGTTTTACGACACGTCGACACATAAATAGGTCATATTATGCACACAAACTGATGAAAGATGAAGAAATGAAGTAGTAATTAAAAATAATGTAACAATATAAAGATAAAATTCTTTACAAATAAGAGATGATATGGTAGTAATTAATATATTAAGCTATATATGTAAATCAACAAATGCCCGTCAACGGGTATATGTACACTTCGTGCCCATACGGATATCAACAATTTGTCTATAAACGGTAGTTACATACCTGACGAAAATATAAACTAATAGGAATGGGTGCTTCACCAACTTCTTGGCAAGTCCACATTGTGTAATTGTCCAAACTGTCGTCAGTAAAAAAACAACAGTAATATTGTTACATGCCAAACATTTAGTTTTTAGCTATACTGGCCATAGGCAAACAGAGTTAATAGGATGACGTGTTGTCCGTCGTTCGTCCGTTAACTTTTGCCTTGTGAACACTCTAGACCCAGCATTTTTCATGCGATCTTAACCAAACTTGACAGGCTGACCGACGTCTTTATATCAACGAGAGCTCGGATGAGTTCGAAAAGCAGTCATATCGGATTAGTAACACCAGAGTTATTGCCCTTGAATAAACATGTTATATTTTGCCTTGTGAACATTCTAGCACCTTCATTTACTAAATGACCTTTACCAAACTTACCTATATTGTTTATATCAATGAAAGCTCGGACAAGTTCGAAAACCAGTCAACTCGGATTAAAGACAGCAGAGTTATGGCCCTTGTTATTCTAGGTAAAATATATTCTGCCTTGTCTAGCACATTCATTTATTATTTGATATTTACCAAACTTGAACAGATTGTTAATAGCAATAACATTTTGGACGAGTTCGCAAACCAGACAGAACGGACAATTTACACCGGAGTTATGGCCCTTGATTTTCTGAAATATGCTATAATTTGGCCTCGTTAACACGATAGGGCCCTCATTTTTCATTGGATCTTTTCTAAACTTTACCAGATTATTGATATCAATGAAAGCTCGAAAGAATTCGACTACAAGCCAGATTGGACCATTTACGCCAGAGTTAAGGCCCTTTATTTTCTGAAATATGTTCTAATTTGGCCTCGTTAACACGATAGGGCCTTCATTTTTCATCCGATCTTACCAATCTTTACCATATTGTTAATATCAATGAAAGATCATAGAAGTTTGAAAACCAGCCAAATCGGATTATTAACACCGGAGTTACGGCCCTTGATTTAATTAAAAATAATGTATTTTGCCTCATTAAGAAGATAGCGCCGGATTTTAATGAAACTGCATGGATGATCAGTACCAAATCTAGTTATGCATATCATCGCCGTGTTCCGGTTGAATGATTTTTGGCGGTGGTATGGCCCTTTAAAGGTTTTAATACACAAACTTTGTCCGGACTATTTTTCCTGAACCCCGGATTTCAACGAAACTAAGCAGGGATGATCAGTACCAAGTCTAGTGATGCATGTCATCGCCATATTTCGGCTGAAAGGTTTTTGGCGAAGTTATGGCCCTTTAAAGGTTTTAATACACAAATTGTGTCGGGACTAGTTCTCCAGAACCCCTGGCCGGATTTCAAAATTTGCAGGGATGATCAGTACCAGGCCTAGTTGTGCATATCATCACCGTGTGCCGGTTGAATGATTTTTGCGGACTTTTAGCACTTTAAAGGTTTGGTACACAAACTTAATCCAGACTAGTCTCTCCTGAACTCCTGGCCGAATTTCAACGACTTTTTAAGGGGAATGATGAGTACCAAGCTTAGTTGCGCATATCATCGACGTTGTCTCGTTTGATGATTTTTGGCAGAGTTGTGGTCCTTTAACGGTTTTAATACACTAACTTTGTACAGAGTTCTCCTGAATACCTGGCCGGATTTCAACGAAACTTGCCAGGGATAATCAGTACCAAGCCTAGTTCCCCATATCATCACCGTGCCAATTGTATATATTACTTATACAATATATAGCGGAAATTCCCGTGTCGCGTTTTATTTTCCATTCAGTATATATATACCTCATCGTCAGTAGGTTTAGACACGGCGTACACATGTATCAGCCATAACTTTGAAAGAACTGAAGGGATTTCCCTGAAACCAAAATTAAAAGGTAGAATCGGGTCCGTACCTCAAAGGTCACGGTCACACTTGGAGGTCGCATGAGTCCAAATGTTCTGGGGGCATTAGTCACTTCTTGTTTATTTGGTGTCAATCGTGGCCACTAGCAGCCATTTTTGTTTACAAAGAGTTATATAGGAAACACGTGTGGCAACTTCACCTGAAACTACTTAAAGCGGTTTTATGAAACTGTACATGAATGTTACTCTTGTTACAAAACATGATTTTCGTTTTAGAAATATTTAAAATAAAATGTATTTACTCTTACAAGTTTATTCTGGGAATGTTAATTGATATATTAAATGTCTCTCTTCAAGCGTATGGCAGTTTTAGATATGAAGTTCAAAGTGAAAGTAAGGCTCGATATCAGTGAGTGAGAGGATGAGCAATAGTTGACATTTGTCCGAGGGCATACAAGTTATATAACACTCATTCTTAGTTATTACAATGTTTACAAAGAATGAAATGACCAGAATGTATACCCGTTTTACACCGTTAACGGTCAAGCATATATAGTTAGATTGTATACAATGTGATCCTATGTGAAAAAGACACCACTAATGACAGTGTTAATATTTGATATAATTGATTTCAGTCTCGTTTTAGATTGCTTGAAAGAAATCAGACTTTATAATTCATTAGTATATGTTCGTGCTTGCATTTACTTGTTTACACACTCGTTGACTGGCCCTAGTTGATCTTTATATACATAGTTACTTTTTTCATACCATATAATGCCTTTAACATTTGTAAATAGTTTTATCTATACAGTCTAACATACAGTGGTCTTAAAACTGCTCAAAACTGAGGAACACTTTTACTGCTAGATCACAGCATGAAGACTGTTATAACTGACCTGTTAATGTGGGTTTAGTAATTGATATCAATAAAACTGACCAGGCCTACCTATTACCACATGTGTTCTTGATGAAGCCTGTATAAAAACTGTATACAAGGTCTGTGGTTATAACGACCTGTTTCAACTACAATGAAAACAAATAAAAGTATATTTTCTTTTACCAAAATAAAAAGATGGGATAATTGTTGAAAGAAAAAAGGTGAATATTAAAGCAAGAGTACACACTACCTTACTTTAATCATTATAAATTAGTCTAATTTTTCCAGCTTTGACATTTGGTGGAAATATATTTTCTTGATTTTGTAAACAATTAACATTCAACCTTTCATTTTTGTATTCATGTAATATGTAGAAAACATAACTGATATATATAGCACAACTCACTGTTATACCTGCCGGTTTTTTTAAGGGACACACTGATTGTTTATTTTTAAGCATTTCAATTAGCACCTCGAAATACAGGTATAATAAATGGAGGTGCTAATTGAAATGCTTAAAGTGGGGGCGCAACTTTAAAAAGAAAAAGAAGAGTTTTAAGGTGAGCTCGTGGGAAGTGCCGGCAGCGTCCCCGCCTGAATCCGCCCATGGTTAAAGCCTTGACTTTGTATAGGATAGTGGCTTTGAAGAGAAATCTTCACCATTAAGAAACCGAAGGGAGGGAGCGTAGCGACCGACCGCGGTTTCTTAGTGGTGAAGATTTCTCTTATAGACTCTATCCGGCTTAGTGTTTACGATAGGTTTTATCGATAATCTCTATATAGGTCACACTCTAAACCATGAAGAGCACTGGTAGTAAAATATTCATGAATAAATGGTGCAAGTATTTGAATTTCTGAGCCGAGATGGTTTAAAAAGTAGAGTAAACACTAAAGACCTATACAACCCAACCTTGCATAGGTTCGCTCCCTAGCGATGGCATGTCTGATGGAAAACTTCATCTCATTTGCTTCTGATGATGTTGCTATCCCAATATAACCAAACAATAATGTGTTAACGGGATGTAAACCCCCGTTTCATTTCATTTCCCTTCAATTTGGACATGTTCCATTTGAGGGTCCAAAATTGGGACCACTAACTTGCTAAAACAAATCTTACGTATTACTAAACTGTGACTTTCGATTAGCAGGCATATTTTAATGGGATACTTTAATCATTCGATCGCGGACTGCTTAGCGCCTTCGGCAAAACATTGCCAGCAACAAGGGTGTCAAAACTGCCAATTAGCTTGTTTGAGATGTTATGATTTAATTTATATAGATACAGGAGTACGGGAGAGGGCGCAATGGTGTGTATGTAAGTGGGGTGAGGGGGTGCAAAAATATTGACAACCAAAGATGTGTTTAAGGGAATGGGGCGCCAACAAAATGATACGCGGATGCGTCCCCGCCTAAATTCACCCATGATATGTGGTCATATATGGTATAACCTTGTTTGTTTTTTTGTGTTTGTTTGTTTGTTTGTTTGTTTGACCTCGTCAACACATGTAAGGACTTAATGTAAATATACTTACTCCCTGGTTTTAAGTACCAAGCTGATAAGGAGAGGACAGGCACGTTCTATAGTTTGGTATTAAATTCAAAACTGTATCATAACTTAATTTAGTCTAATAATGCTGGTCATGCATGTTAATTAGCATCATTGATAGACTGACAAGTAGCTAGTCTGGTCTGCCATAATCACTGTTCTAAAAGGTAGCGGACAACACTTGCCTGCAGAAACACTATACTTTAACATGTGGGGTAATAAACCATTGACCAGTGAAAGTATTTGTCAGATAAGTATCTTGTACAGAAAATGCAAAGATCTCTGAAACAAAGGAAGTGAATTATATATATATATATATATATATATATATATAACAGTTCAAATTTCAACAACAAAAGCCACAAAATTGACGGCAAAAACTCGCTTCAAAAACAAACTCCAAAACTCAAAATCTCCAAAACTCACACCAAGACTCCACTCCAGCTTTTACTCCATGTCGTCTTCGCTGCGCGGGAAGTGAAGCCTGTGATAAGCAGATTATTCACAGTCACATGTTTCATCGTATATTGGTTAGCTTCTGTATGTCAGTTCTTGAATATATAATCGTATATACATAAGAACTCTGTGTGCGGGCAGTACATAAGTTTAACCTTTTTAATTAAACTAGATTTTTAGTACCAAAATAAAGATAGTAAATTAAGTGAACCCTGAAGACCCTTGGAATATGAATAATGACTGAATATATATTGTCACGTATACACTATTCCTGTGTAACATCTTACATACATAATTATATTAGTAGATATTCTTAAAAACACTCGAAACATTGCTTATTACTAATATTGGTCTTATACGCTGTAATCGTTTGAATATTAATAATTAAGACATATTCATTGGGGGAGAGTTCGAGCTACAGAATTTTAGACACTGTGTTTGATTGGTCGAATGATTTTAGCTCATTGCATTTGGTTTCCATTGAGTAACGCGTTACTTATGTGGCATGTAACGCGTAAGTGACCAAGTAAGTAAGTACCCAGACCAAGTAACTCGTTAGAAAATTGACAATAATCGCTTATTTTCAGTTCAACAAATAGGGGAAATCTCATCTCTAACGCGTTAGAAAATCAGGAGCAACGCGTTAGAGATGGAATAAGTAACGCGTAACATTTTGTAACGCGTTACTTGTGGACTTATGACACGAACCGTTACTCATAGACCACCCACTTTCATACGCATTTTCATGTCAAATCACACTCACACGCATTCATTCTAGGTGCTCAAGCATTCTGAATATTTAAATATAATCAAAAAAAAAATGTCTGCGATTTTTTAAATAAAGTTTAGTATATTTTATACCAAAAATCGATAAAATTTCGTATAGTTATTCTGTATTTTAAGTGCTTTTAATTCAGTTGCAATGTATGATCATATGTACATTATCACGAGTTAACATTTCATGGAATTCAAATAAAACAGACCGTCTCGGACTTCAGAGGGTTACACCCCCCCCCCCGCACACCCCCCCCCCCCCACCCCCTCCCCATCTGAACTAGGGCAACCGCTCCTTGGGCCCATTTCAGGCTTGACATCCACTGGGTCATGACAGCTATGCACTTTTCCTGGGTAGAGCCAGTACTACACACCTCCCGCCATCCGCAAGAATCGACACTTCACATATTTATCTATTCTGTTTCTTTTCATTTCAACTTTACGCTGCTTTAAAAAGAAAACACTAAGTATCTACGCAGGGCTTTATATTTCAATTATCACCCCAGATATACGTTAATGCTTTTCTGTTTCCTTTTTTTTTATCAATTGCGTCCCCATAATCTCAAAGCATGGATCCGCCCTAGGTTAGTCTCCAGATTTTCAAATAAAGGAGCCAGTCGGTATCGATGATGTTAATCAGCTGTCAGTTAATGCCCCCTAGCGCTCCCTTTAAGCGTCCTTTACAACCGGAAGGTTGATATTTCTTTGTTTAGTCAGATTCGATATATTGGTCGTTATTTGTTGTGATCATCCAGTACAGCGAGGAGAAACATAGTACACACCACTTCAAGGAGATATACATATTACATGTAAGACTATTTTATTTTACTTTTTGTGATACCATAGTTATCATTTCAGTGCCATTTAACTAATGGTTTGTTTGAATGAGGTATAATACATGAACCGCACAAAAGTGCGTTATGACAGGAATGTAACAATGTCAAGCGGTTTATGTTCTTATTTTAACATTTACATGAACCCATGCAGACAGACTTGTTGGGTTGAATGTTGATACATGTATGTGTATGTAAGTTAACGCATAAAATATCAACCTTGTTGCTTTAATTGGGAAATAATTCGTGCCGTAAAACACCCTTCATTCATTCATTCATTCATTCATTCATTCATTCATCTTTCGTCAGTTTTGCTCACAATATGACCTATTTATGTGTCGACGTGCCGTAAAACACCATTCATTCATTCATTCTTTAAAGTCGGTTAGCGTTTATGTGTTGTGTTTTATGGATCTCATGTACTTTTCAGCTGCAGTTGTTGTGCAGTATTTCAGCTTGTATAATTTTGTGTTTGTAATGCTTCAGTTGTCGTCTGCAATTTAGGCCACACATTCGTGTTGCTGTTCAAGCCGCGAGAGGAAGGGTGAGAGAGAGAGAGAGAGAGAGGGGGTGGGGGGGGGGGGGTGGGGGGGGGGCGTAAAATCAAAAGGCCCTTCTCTGACAATCGAACATATTCATTATGGTTCATTAAGTCAGTGAATTAAGAATTAGTGAATTTAGTCCACTGATTAAATGTGCTCGGAGGATGGACACTGATACTCGGGGCGGCCCGGTTTACGTCGAATCTAAGGAAAACTTACGTAACAAATATTACTTCATAAACGACCGGCGATTAGTGAAACATATGTGAAGACCTTTTTATGCGGTGAGATCTAGAGGCACCGTGCTTGTCTTGTAGCCTTGTAGCATAAAGGTTGCAAGTGTGAGACCCCACTATGGAGCATTTGGTGTCAAGTTATCCCACCCACACACCCACAAACTACATTGTACGTCGGTGGGGAAATACGGGGTGGGCTAATATGTGGCAGTTATAACCTAAGGCGAACTGGAACACAACTTAAGTTAGGAATGCGATTGTCAATTTGCCATTTTCGTGTATAAGGTATTTAGAATAATACAATATAATGGAATGTCCAGTCCCGAATAAGAATCTTTCATAGGTGTCCGGTGAATATAGGGAATTCCAACCCGATGTATAAGTGTTGAAACCGAGGCTCTGCCGAGGTTCCCATTAAAACACTTATACCGAGGGTTGGTATTCCCTATCTGAACCGAATATCCATGATGGATTCTTTTTCTTGCATATTAGAGAAATGTTGTGCGCTACTAACGTTTTGCATGTTTTCCTGCATACCGGATGTTGGCGCGCGTGAATTTTATCTTTACCCATAAAGATTATAAGAATCTTTCATAAGTATGCGGTGAAGATAGGGAATTCCAACCCGAGGTATAAAACTTAGTGTTTTTATTAAAACACATACCGAGGGTTGGAATTCAGTGTTTTTATTAAAACACATACCGAGGGTTGGAATTCCCTGTCTGAACCGAATACCCATGATATATTCTTTTTCTTGCATATCAGAGACATGTTGTGCGTTGACGCCGCCAGCTACTAACGTTTTGCAAGTTTTCCTGCATACCGGATGTTGGCGCGCGTGAATTTTATCTCGACCCATGGGTGAGATGGAAATTTCTTGCATACCGGACAAGGATATCCGCCATTTTACCGGGGCTAGATATTTCCATCTCACCCTAGGGTCGAGATAAAATTCACGCGCGCCAACATTCGGTATGCAGGAAAACATGCATAACGTTAGCAGATTGCGGCGTCAACGCATAAAATGTCTCTGATATGCAAGAAAAATAATCTATCATGGGTATTCGGTTCAGACAGGGAATTCCAACCCTCGGTATAAGTGTTTTAATCGGAACCTCGACAGAGCCTCGGTTCCGATAAAAACACTTATACCTCGGGTTGGAATTTCCTATCTTCACCGGATACCCATGCAAGATTCTTATAATCTAGCCCCCGGTAAAATGACGGATATCCTTGTCCGGTATGCAAGAAAAGACTTTCCATCCCCCATGTAAAACGTGGATAGCCTTATCCGGTATGCAAGAAAAAATATATCGCTTCAAGGGTGATATTCACGCTTGATAAACAAGGAAAAATGCGTCAGCGTGGGAAAGTGTCATCATATTGCTATTCCTCCGAGGTCACTATATAAGGTTATAATAGTATATATTAAGGAAAACAATGTTGCTTTCATTCTAATCATGTTATATGTTTTGTACAATTACATAATTATGTAAATGTTGTAAACTTTTGAAACATAAAATATGTTTAAAACCAAAAATGCGATGTCACTAACCAGATTATATAACACAAGGCATGAACCAGTAAATGTTATATTTTAGAACTATGTCAGAGATAGTGACGGAGCCTACGGAGATGTCGGCAGTACATAAAGAAGAGGAGAAGGAAGAAGAAACGCATGACGAGGGCAAGCTGCTGAAGACAGAAACAAAGACGGAGGAAAAGGCCGGTACGTCAACGGAACTGCTTAAGCCAGGTATGTTATCCTAATCTGTTATATAAGTGAAATGTTAGCATATTTGTGAAATTATATCAGCATGTGGTCAGTGTTAACTGTTTGCTGTCGGTAATGTTTATACAAACGGATCCACTATCTTAATTAAGTTCAAGACGGAAGCCTGGATATATCACAATTAGATAAGCATACGTACATGAAGTCTAGTAGGTCGGAATGAAAATGGGCGGAGGAAAAAAAAGGATTTAAAGGGATACATGGCAGTCTTGAAAGTTGTATCAAGCGTTAAAGGATTAAAATTACCTCGATTTATTAATTCTGTATCATTTTTGGAGTTCGACTTGTAAGTGAGGTGTCGATTCTTACGGATGGCGGGAGGTGTACTGTACTGGTTCTACCCGCGAAAAGTGGGTGGTCTGCCTCCACAATAAAAAATCGACCGTCATGTATAACCTTGCATGTGTTGAAAATGACGTAAAACACCATACAAACAAACAAACAAACAAATAATTTTGACCTTAAAAATGTTTGCGTACAATTAAACAAAAAAATAAGATTTCGATTGTCTTCGTTATTCTACCAAATGTTTAAATATATTATTGGTGAAATATAACATATAGCTAGTAATAGGCAAACACAATTTGCTTTGAATTATCCTAACAATTATTAATAATGAGAACAAATGCAAGTTATATAGGAAAACTAACGGGACGCCGTGAGCTTTAAAAAAATATCAAGATTGCCGTTTGCCCCTTTAAAGTAATTGTCTTGATTTATTAATCCAGTATCATTTTGACTTTTAAACCTGCTTGCATATAATTAAATAACATTTTGAGAGTTTTATTTTTTTCTTCTTAGTCTACTATAGGTTTAAATTATATTATTGGTGTATTATAATCAACATTTAGTTATACTCAAAAGCAATATACTTTATACTATTCTTCAATTTGTGGAATTAATTGTGGTGTATGTAATCGTAAAATAAATGCAAAATTAAACAAAACCCCATGTCCCGCTCAGGATGCTGGCATAATACCGGCTCATCATAAAGCCCGGTACACACGATAAGATTATCTCATTGGACAAATCTTATCAATCAAATCTGATACAATCTATTTTATGAGATTGCCTGTACAAACGGTGAGATTAATTTTATGGGATTTTCTGGTGACCTTCAAATAAGTGCACACTGGATCTTTCCAGAATGTAAACAAATGAAAGCGCCTTGTCATACATCTTTCTTGTCGTAGTCTTTGTGCGTGACTGTCCACAAAACTTCCTCTTCCTCATAATATTCCAGCAATTCATCAATGTTATCATTCGTCCAGTTTCCTGCCATGTTGCTATGTATGAACTAAAATACCCGCGTGTACACATCTACAATGCATGTAGACCCTATGCTGCGAAGTTTATGTCAAATCTGGAACGCAGTACACCTTGGCCACAGTGTCACCATGTGTGGTTGGATGGCGGTGCTTTTGATCTTGTCTTATGGAAATAGAGCATATTCTATTTCTGGAAGTCATCTTTCAGGTCATAAATTGTGTCTTAAGTCCCCTGTACACACGATGCAATTTGTCTCACACGACATATCTTATAAGATAAATCTTACCGTGTGTACCGGGCTTAACATCATGATCATATATCATCCTCGCGGGCATTGTATCCTACTGATAATTCGAGGTTTACTACCACCAATTACATGTAAACCTCCGAGGTGTAGTCGAATGTAGTTCCTATAATAAAAATTAATCCCTCCTTGGGCATTATAAGTAGGGGACAACTGTCCATATCTATTCGATTTATAAGAAGCGTATTAATAGGTTTTATTGGATCACTGATGAACATTTTCGAAATTTGACTCTGTGCTTACACGTTGTGCGCAATGAAAACAGTCAATCAATGAAAACAGCTGTACCCATGACCTGTTTAGTAAACAAACAAGAACCTTCTTGCATGTCTTGTGATTTTTTAAGTGGAAAATTTGTTTTCTATATGAACTTTACACTGCTGCATTATCCATACTTGCAGCAAATCATTAATATGTGACACTTTAACATTGGGGGAAAATAATTAGTGGTTTCATACCTTCTAGCTCGATCTCATCTCTCCATTCTTGACTCAACACCGACATGTATCATATATCATAAGTATCTGTATCGTCGCGGGCTTTTTAGCCTATTGAGATCTTGAATAAAGAATGGTCTAATTAATTATCTAGTATCTTTGCCACATGTCATAGGCGTGGGTGGGGGCGGGGGGAGGGTACTTATGATGATAGATCAAAGTCAAAGATCAACTTACCCACCCCTATGCTATATTACTGCCCGACGATGCAAACAAACAAGAACCTTCTTACATGTCTTGTGACTCCGCCTTTTCTGATGATTTTTCAAGTGGAAAATTAGTTTTCTATATGAGCTTTACACTGCTGCATTATCCATACTTCAGTTGATTTTTTGAAGCAAATCATTAATATGTGACACTTTAACATTGGTGTCTATGGGGAGAATAATTAGTGGTTTTATACCTTCTAGCTCGATCTCATCTCTCCATTCTTGACTCAACACCGACATGTATCATACATCATAAGTATCTGTTTCGTCGGGGCTTTTGAGATCTTGAATAAAGAATGGTCTAATTAATTATCTAGTATCTTTGCCACATGTTATAGCCGTGGGTGGGGGCGGGGGGAGGGTAATGGCGGGTGTTTATTTTCTAGAAAAATGTCTACTTATGATGATAGATCAAAGTCAAAGATCAACTTACCCACCCCTATGCTATATTACTGCCCGCCGCTGCAGGGAGGGTTCTATTTATACCGGGTCTAGAAATATTCTATGGGGTTTGACTTTCTAAAACGGCAGGGGCTTCGTAAGATTTTAAGGACATTTCCTTCATTTTTCCCTATTATTAGATTTTATTTTAATTTGGTACACAGCTAGAAATGCATTTATTTTCTTAACATATTTCACATTTTAAAATAATAAGTCACGGACTTGGTTTTTGAAATATCTCAAGTACATGACGCAATATCCATGTTTGGTAAATCGCCTATCATTTCAGTAAAAAACAAATTATGCACAAAAAAAAAGAGGAAATGTAATCACAAAAAAAAGCCATATCGCTTTAATTTTATTCTATTATATATACTGGAAGAAAGATATATGCGGGAAAACTGTGGTATATTACTTAAACTGCCTTGCAGAGCCTAAAAATGGCAGATTAGTTCAGCTCATTGGCTCACATGTTTCCAACCAGACATGCCTCCGACTGGACGCGAACTCACGCGGAGAAGATCACACCTATATCTAAACACCGCAATGCCTCATCCACTGAGCTATCGAAGCCCCTGTGTATTACTCAAAACTTTTATTTATGTATTACTGACCGGCTAAAGTCGTGTTTCATATTACATCATGTTTTGATTGCAGCGCCTGCTGGTGTAGATACGGCAGCCGAGACTGAAGGCGAGACAGGGGGATGCGGTACCCTGCTGAAGGCGATTTCCATCATATTCATAGTCCTTTTCTTCCCGTTCTCACTGATATGTGCTTTAAAGGTACGGTTGGATATTGATCTGTATTAGTAACATACAGTTGTAGTATTAGTAGTAGGATGCGTATCTGGAGATAGTACCTACGTTCAAGAAACCACTGTTTTAGACATTGAGCAACTGTCTGTAACCTTGAGCAACTGTCTGTGACATTGAGCAACTGTCTGTAACCTTGAGCAACTGTCTGTAACCTTGAGCAACTGTCTGTGACATTGAGCAACTGTCTGTAACATTGAGCAACTGTCTGTGACATTGAGCAACTGCCTGTAACCTTGAGCAACTGTCTGTGACATTGAGCAACTGTCTGTAACCTTGAGCAACTGTCTGTGACATTGAGCAACTGTCTGTAACCTTGAGCAACTGTCTGTGACATTGAGCAACTGTCTGTGACATTGAGCAACTGTGTGTAACCTTGAGCAACAGTCTGTGACTTTGAGCAACTGTGTGTAATCTTAAGCAACTGTAAGTAACCTTGAGCAACTGTCTGTAACCTTGAGCAACTGTCTGTAACCTTGAGCAACTGTCTGTAACATTGAGCAACGGTCTGTGACTTTGAGCAGCTGACTGTAATCTTGAGCAACTGTCTATAACCTTGAGCAACTGTATGTGACCTTGAGCAACTGTATGTGACCTTGAGCGACTGTCTAACTTTGAACAACTGTCAGTGACCTTGAACATCTGTCTGTAACCTTGAACAACTGTCTGAGACCTTGAACAACTGTCTGTAACCTTCAGCAACTGTTTGTGACAATAGGCAAATGTTACCTTGAACAATTGTATGTGACCTTGAACAAATGTGACCTTGAACAACTGTCTGTAAACTTGAACAACTGTATGTGACCTTGAACTACTGTATGTGACGTTGAGCAACTGCCTGTGACTTTGAGCAACTGTCTGTGAACTTTAGAAACTGTGTGTGACCTTGCGCTGTATGTGACATTGTGACACTGTCTGTTTGACCTTGAGAAGTTATGTGTGACCTTGAGTATCTGTTTGTGACCTTGCGAAACTATTTGTGACCTTGAGCAACGGTTAGTGACCTTGAGTATATGCTTGTGACACTGAGCAAGTATTTCCTTAACCAGCAGTCTCTTATACTATCTGTCCTCCGGTGTGCAAGAACTATACTGGATACTAACACTGTCTTGTTCGATTCTGGATTCTCTGGATCCTCTCCTTTGGGGGCCGCTGTTAAACGAAACTTAAATTCCTTGTTGGGGATGTTGATTGCAGAAGTAACTGTGCATTACGTTAACGATGAGAATCATAGTTCTGATGGTAAAGCCATATTAGCTACCATTATTGCAGCTAGTGTTGCTTATTATGTACTACTGTTAACCAACTTGAAATATTTAAATAGACAATAGTTTTTTCCTTTGCCTGGTGTTACCAAATTAGACTTATGTTACACAGTTGCTATTATTTATATCTGGCCTGTGAGTAACTATATGTATGACACAACTTCGGCCTGTGAGTGCAAGGGAGTTTCATCGGTGTGTTCTTGGGCAAGACACGTTCCTTTAGCCTTGGACATAAACCGGGCGGTCCTGTGTGTCGGTCTATCCTCCGAGCACGTTAAAGAACCATAGGAATCTATTCGATAATAAGAGTAGGGCAGGTTCCCGGATTCCTATGTATCCTTCCCCTCTCTCTGGGGCGGCTCTAAATAACCTATACTGTGTTGATGAGCCGTTAAACAACATTCAATTCGTTGTGAGTGCAAGAGAGGTGATAAATATGTTTATTCAAGGGAGGTAACAACAACCCAATAACAATTTGAAATGTATTGGAGTGATTTCCCTTATAACTGGAATCTCAATTCACTAACGGGACGACGCGAGTAATAAAGTGATTTTAATATTATATGCTATATGGTAAGATAGTCTGATTGTTTTTGGGTTTACTGTGTTCTGTGGCGGCATTTCCTGACTTTTATACTTATTTTTGTAGTTATTTATTTATTATCGTGACGATTGATCTTGTCTATTGTAAAGCGAATACACATTTTGTATATTATTCTTTTTATTATATTCATATACTGAACAAAAAAAGAAACTTCCGCATTTTAAGCTGTGATTTGCATAGGGTTAACTTTGTTACATTGTGTACACCAATCTGGATATAATTTCATCATTTTAAACTTATCACTCAATCATTCTGATCAATATTACTAATCATCAAAAACCAGACTTAGTGTGTTGCTGCTAAAACATGTTTTATTCAAATTGCAAAATCACTATATTTGTATTATAAAGGGAGGTAATCTGAAAATATTCATTCTTGAAAGCTGTATGGCGCAAAAGTGAGTGAACAGGTCAGCTTACTTTCTCCGTCTTTTTGGTGCTGGGGTTATCTTCTGTTTATTTCAATAGAACAAAACTGTGTTAAATCAAAGTTTAAACCACAAGACCCGGAAATGCTGTTTAAACCAAAACAAGGGGAATAACTGTGCGTACAAGTTTGATTCAAGGAAAATTGTTTTCATGACAGTGCTGGCCTTTTAACAAAGGTATTAACATATAAGACCAAACAAAATATATTTTCAATGTGTCTGCATGTATGGGTAAAGTTGCGGAAGTTTCTTTTTTTGTTGAGTATATGTCACATGCTCAATAGAACATTCCATTATATTCATATGTCACTATTACCATCAATTATTATCACATTTCTCTGTTTCAGATGGTCCAAGAGTATGAGCGCGCAGTAATATTTCGTCTTGGTAGAATACTACACGGAGGCGCAAAGGGACCAGGTATGGTAGCAAGGTGGCACATTGCTGGCACTTTGTGTTAATGTAAACATTCTTGTATTCTGTGCAACGTTTTGCATGGATTATAATGCACGACAGCATGCTTATACTGCTAAGTGCACAAGTTTCTTGAAGGAACAATCAAAATAATGTGAAAGAAGTATACTGAGCAAAAAAAGAAACTTTCCTCCATGTTTAAGTTAATTACTAAAGATATCCACCGTTTTCAGGATAAAACCTGCACAGAAAATTAAGTTTGTTTATCTGTGGACAAAACTTAAAAAAAAAAAGGTTTGGTGTGACACGCTAGCAAAGTCGCGAGGGGTCTAAATTGAAAATCACAAAAATTAAAGGTATCGGTTAGGTGTAAGACTTCACTAAAAAAAGTGTAAGTTACTTACATCGGCGCTGCCTGCCAGCTACCGTAACAGCTAGGCGATTACTCCCCGCAGTGGTTACTTCCCCCTTTCTGTTACAGTAACCACTGCCACTATACAAATTTATAGCTGAAATCCAGATAAGTTAAATTTGTTGGTTAAATATTTTTTAGGTCGATATTTCAACATGCTTTGTTCATGATATAGGAAAATAGTGTGAAAAACGGTATCTGGTAACAAAAAATATTTATTTATTTAAAAAAAATCTATTTTAGCGAATATGAACACCGGTTACTTGGTTACTTGTAAACAAACATGTATTCCGTTGAGAACATTACAGAAGCTGTACGTAAATTTAATAAAGAGATTACAGCCAAGCATAGACCTACATACGTATTTAAATCTATGACCCAAAACAGGTTGAATGTTTTCAACATCTTCACGAAGGTGATGATGTTATTGCCAATTGCCTCTTGGTTACGGCAAGAATTTGCTGTACCAAGCATTACCTAGTGTATCGCCATTTTTTGTAATCACATGACTACAGTCACATGGCCTTAGCTATCGTCATGTGATTTCTGTGGTGGCAGGGATTATTGGCTACAATATCACTACGCGGAGGTTGCTAGGCGATACGGGTTCTCGGAGCAGACAATACGTAATCGTTTGGGCCATGCTAACCCACCAATTAGAGCACGACGCCCAAACACTTATCCGATAATGACCCGACGTCACCGCGGCGCCAGGGTATTGTGGTCGCGACGTCACTTTAATTGGAGGCTGGCTGACTGGAACCGAGTACTTTTTACAGACGAATCTCGGTTCAGGCTCAGCCGTGCTGATGGCAGTTCGCGAGTGTACAGGCGCACAAATGAGTGATTCGATGATTTAGTTAAATATTACACTTTAAACCTTACTAACCGAGACCTTTAATGTTTATGATTTTCAATTTAGACCCCTCGCGACTTTGCTAGCGTGTCACACCAAAGTTTTAGATTGCAGCATAATTTTGACAACTGAATTTTGTCCACAGATAAACAAACTTAATTTTCTGTGCAGGTTTTATCCTGAAAACGGTGGATATCTTTAGTAATTAACTTAAACATGGAGGAAAGTTTCTTTTTTTGCTCAGTATATGTTCACTACGACATCAACATGTGCAGCCTAACTAGTCGTTGTAATCTGTACCAGCTGGGATGAAAATTGAAGGGATCCGTCTCTATCAGGAGTTTGCCAAACGCTTGTCGTCCGGTAGACATTCTGAACACTTCGGCCATGCACGCTCACTTTGGCCTCCATGTGAATTTGCTTCGCAATTCATCGCGTTTTCTGTTGTAAACAATACAAGCAACAGTCTTGTTACTGCAAAATGAAAATGTAAATATCATGTTAACGATTTGCATGTGTTGTTCGTGCTTTGACAGGTTTTTGATTTTTTTTTCATATTTTGTGACATGAAAGTGTGAAATTGCGATGAAAAAACATATGGGACCCAGGTACCAGTTAAACCGTTCATGTCCACGATAGACACGTCGCTATATCTCTACTAGTTAAACCGTTCGTGTCGTCGATAGACACGTCGCTATATCTCTACTAGTTAAACCGTTCGTGTCGACGATAGACATGTCGCTATATCTCTACCAGTTAACTCTACCAGTTAACCCGTTCGTGTCGACGATAAAGAAATCGTTATTATCTCCACCATTTATAGAAACTGTTAAAAAAATGAGACACCAACACATACGAGTATAAGGGGAGATGAGGTTAAGTCAAATACATAAAGGAAGCAATAAGATAAAAGCCCTTTTTACACCACCTCGCCTATACAAAACATAACTCAGCTATTTCGATTTCAGGTTTGTTCTTCGTGTTTCCATGTGTGGACACTGTCTGTACTGTTGACCTGAGAACAACTTCATACGACATTCAACCACAGGAGGTAAGTCAATATGGCGTGGATTTCCATGTATGGACACCATCCGTACTGTAGATCTGATGAGAAAATGATCACGACATAGATCTAAGAAACAATAGTAGAGTATGCAGGCATGCTCTCTCTCTCTGTCTGTCTGTCTCTCTCTCTCTCTATCTCTCTCTCTCTCTCTCCTGAACCAAACAGCTAACGCACCAGTAGCGCACCAGTAGAGAATACCTTTAATGTATGCCGACTGGTACCGTTGGAGACAGGTGAAATGACACTTGATTGTTATTACTGAGATATTAAAGGTATTGTCTATTATTACCTGATCTCCTATATAAATGCTATATCGTCATTTCTTGCTAATTCACTAAGGAAAAGACTGTTCCCGGTGAAAACGAACTGTTACCGGGCTTTAGTTTCGACTGTTTCCCTCACGTGCTGGAATTTCGTTTGCGTGACGTCATGTTGCTTTTTTCACCATAGGTTCCCATAATAAAACAATTTTTCATTTTCACTGTTTCGTACAGTAACATGAATCTGGTAATAAAACAGTTATCATATGTGTGTTTGGGGAACAGTCAAAACTGTTTTCCCTTGGTGTCGGTGGGTGTCAGTGTGAACTGTTTCCCTCGGCCTATCGGCCTCGGGAAACAGTTCACACTGCCATCCCCTCCACCTCGCGAAAACAGTTTTGACTGTTCCCCAAACACACATGTGGTAACTGTATACTGGTGCGTTAGCTGTTTGGTTCAGTATATATAAACGCACGTTTAAGATGCTATTCCTTCAGGTTATGTGTTATGGTTTATATGTGTTTGGCATGTGGCGAGAATATGTTCTGGTGTATGACTTTCAGTTCATTATGTATAACCATAAATATAATCGACAGTTTCCTGCCCTTTGGAATAGGTTACACGATATATAATAGCGAACCAGCATTATATTGTGGCATTGCATGTGTGTCAGATGAATAATATAAACTAAATTATGTATTAAAACATTTTCATTTATGCAGATTTTAACCAGAGACCACGTGACTGTCACTGTAGACGCTGTCATATATTTGCGGATTATAGACCCAGTTGCTTCCATTGTTAAAATAGACAATGTGGCGGCTGCAAGCAAGTTGCTAGGGGCAACAACGTTACGGAATGTACTGGGTACATACAACATGACCGAGATTCTGTCACAAAGAGTCGCCATCAATGCAGCAATGAAGGTATATGTGTGTTGTATCCTTACAAAGTTGCTTCTTTTGAAGTGTGAAGCCCTCTACTATCTACGTCAGGACGAGAAATCAAAAGAGTATTTTTAAACTTACGTATTCGCCTAATAGCATGCATGTATGGCCGTCGGTGTGAGTATCGATCTTACGGATGGCGGAAGCTATACAGTATTATTACCTGATCTCCTATATAAATGCTATATCGTCATTTCTTGCTAATTCACTAAGGAAAAGACTGTTCCCGGTGAAAACGAACTGTTACCGGGCTTTAGTTTCGACTGTTTCCCTCACGTGCTGGAATTTCGTTTGCGTGACGTCATGTTGCTTTTTTCACCATAGGTTCCCATTATAAAACAATTTTTCTTTTTCACTGTTTCGTACAGTAACATTAATCAGGTAATAAAACAGTTATCACATGTGTGTTTGGGGAACAATCGGCCGAGGGAAACAGTTCACACTGCCATCCCCTCCACCTCGGGAAAACAGTTTTGACTGTTCCCCAAACACACATGTGATAACTGTATACTATAGCTAGACAGGAAAAGCTGCTTTGCAGTTAGACTATGATATTTCATTATTTTCAGTTTGACTATTACTATTTACCCGTGTATACATTTTTAACTGGATTTGAACCTTTTAGTCAAAACGTTCATGATGTATTAATTAAAAACTGCAGGAAACCGACCACCAAATGTAAAACGAAAACCGTTTTCCAATTTAAATTTGAGGCATGTTCCACATGTTGTTAATCACCAAGCGAGTTTGCATGTATATGGTTTATTGCAATATCTTGGACTTAACCTTGCATTGAATAAGTGTTCTATTTCGTCCCGTTTCAGCAACTACTAGACGAGGCTACAGACCCGTGGGGAGTTGACGTGGAAAGAGTGGAACTGTAAGTCGAAATATTGTTGCTAGGCTACTAATAAACTGTGGAGGTGGAGGAATTGGGGTCTTTTTTTTTTGTAATTATGTCTCAAATGAAAGTTATGATGATGGCTCCACACCCAGGACTCGGACGTCTATCCGTGGGGTGGAGGGATGGGGGTGGGGGGGGAGGGGGGGGCGGTGGTGGACGGGTGAATTGGAGTATTTTTTTATTTATTAATTTTGGTAATTATGTCTCAAGTGAAACATTATGATGATGTGATTACATTGTATATATTTGTTTCCTCCGACGTCATCGGTGGGGCCTGGAGGAAGGGGCATCAAATACACTAATAATGCAATTACGGTGTCATTTTTTCATACTTTTGCACATTAATTGGTATAATTGTCGTCTATGAAAGAGATACACGGAATGTCAAATGATTTATTATTTAAAACTCGGACGTCTTCCCTGGGGTTTGAGTTGGAGGTGGTGGGTGGAGGGTAACAGGGGTCTTCTTTTTTTAGTGTCTCAAATGAACATTTTGATGAAAGGTTTGCTGTGTATATACTGTTGGGCTGGGTGTTTGTGAGGGGTTAGGGTGGGGGTGGGGGAGAGAGGTAAATTCGGTAAAATATCTGTTTTCTTTCTCAATAAAACATAATGATTTTGGGACTATCAGTATAATTTGCTCCAGTGTCACCATGGGACTCTGGGATAGGGGTCAAACGTTCAAATACACAAATACCCTGAACATTTTTTATTCATTTACAGTGTCATACATGTAAACAGAAAAACATAAATAATAATATTTCTGATCTGAGTATCAAAGAACGATCAAAACAATTATATGTAAAATGAACACAGGGTTAAAGGGAATTGACCTGTGTGAAGAAAGCGTGGGTATTTTGGCGATGGCGCGCCTTCGAATTCGTTCTTGTTGTCTTATATTAATTTTATAGTGTTGTTTTAACACAGTCACATGCACATAATTTGATTTTAATATATTTGTGTTATTTTCTTTTGTGTTAAACTCTGCGCTTGTGTTCTCGTTACATTCAATTTAATAAATATCAAATTTAGTTTACCCGTGTATTGATATAATATGTATTATCATACAATTTAAATCAAGAGACCTTAGCAGGTAAAGGACTAAAAGCTTTGAATATATTAATTGCACATGTAAAAAAATACAATTTTAAACCAAAAACGTTTTGCCAATTATTTGATGCGTTCGTTGGTTCTATATTAAGCTATGGAGCAGAAATTTGGGGTTTTACAAAGTCAAAGGAGATCGAAAGAATACATTTGAAATTTTGTAAATACTTGTTAAGGGTCAAAACGACTACTAGTAATTCCGGTATTTATGGAGAACTAGGTAGCTACCCATTGTATATTTTAAGGTATGTAAAAATAATAAAGTATTGGAGTAAGGTGGTCGATTCAAAAAATATTTTAATATCAACTTTTTATGAAGATGCTGTGAGAGATTGTGAAAGAGGAATGAAGAATTGGGCCAGCAATGTTAAAACCATTATAACTGACTGTGGCTATAATTATGTTTGGAATGACCCAACTTGTATTGATATGAAATCTTTTCATTTGTTGATTAAACAAAATTTAATAGATTGTTTTGTTCAAAAATGGAACACTGATGTTGAAAATAATCGAGTTTTATGTTTGTATAGACATTTTAAAACCTCATTCTCATATGAAGTGTATTTAGATATATTGCCGTTGAAATTAAGAACTGCCATGTCGAGGATAAGATTATCCTCCCACAGACTTAGAATTGAAACTGGCAGATATTCACAAAATAGAACTGATAGAAATCAGAGATATTGTACATTGTGTAATAGTACAGACTTAGAAAATGAATATCATTTTATTTTAATTTGTCCTTTGTACGAACAATTACGTAAACTATATGTTAAACAATATTATTACAGACATCCAAGTGTTTTTAAATTTATTCAGCTGATGCAATCTTCAAGCCAGCAAGAGCTTTTTAGATTATCTAGGTTTGTTAGGGAAGCATTTATTATTTGCAATACTGCAATGTATAATGAGTAAAAAATGTATGTTCATCCTCATTGGACATGACATGTAAACTATTAAAACTTAAAAGTTTACATGAAACTATGTAATAGGAATAGTTAAATCATTATAACAGGGTAAATACGTGATCCAGAGTGAGTGTGTGAGACATTTCGGGCGTCAGAGTGAATGGGTGAGTTGTATGAGTGTATAGTATGTATGATTGTGTGTTTGTACTTTTTCATTGTTTAATGTAAAAATTGCATTGATCTGTCACATATTAACAAATGTAATATGTATTTATATGACGAGAAACATTTGTTTAAGTCATAAATAAAAAATATGTTCTGTTCTGTTCTGTTCATAAAAAAATGTATTATCACTATGCATGCGCTTTTTCAGAACTGATGTTCGACTCCCAGAATCACTACAGAGAGCCATGGCAGCCGAGGCCGAGGCAACTCGAGAAGCCCGGGCTAAGGTAGGCACAGGGAGATATGATGATGAAACTTCCTTGGGGTCAATCATGAAATCTAAATTTGTTCATTATTTTTGAAAGAGTTCATAATAGTGTTATAGCCAAAATATGAGCTCTTTTGTGGATAGAAAACATAGTTTGAAGGCATTTACTTATTTTTTATGCGTACTGAATACTAAATAATGTAATTTGCGGGTACTGGAGGTGTAGCCCAGGGCCGTGGGTATCGAATACTCCCTAAATTTTCCCTGAATACTGCGTACCAAAAGGGGGAAACAGCCCCAGTAATGATTAGAGTAGCTCAAAGCAAATTGTTTTTGAGTATCCCTTTGGGAGCTCGACTTGTCAAGTGAGAAGGTGTCGGTTCTTGTTTTTGCGTATCCCACTGGGAGCTCCACTTGTCAAGTGAGAAGGTATCGATTCTTACGGATAGCGGGAGGTAGACAGTACCGGTTATACATAGGAAAAATTGGGTGGTCTGACTTTACCACAAAACAAATCACAACAAAAATCAACCGTCATAAATTATATGGCCGATCATATGCTAAAATGACGTAAAACACCATTTAAACAAATTGATTCGGCCGTATATATCGTTATTGTTGTACTTATTTAAAGGAAATCTGAATATCTATTACAGGTTATTGCAGCGGAAGGTGAGCAGAAAGCGTCACGTGCTCTCAAGGAAGCTGCGATGGTGATGATGGAAGCGCCTGGAGCCATGCAGCTCCGATATCTCCAGACGCTTAACACAATATCAGCCGAGAAGAACTCTACCATTATTTTCCCTCTTCCCATGGAATTCTTGCAGACTTTTGGAGGTATAGCCCAGCAAATGAGCCAAATGCCCATCGGAGGTGTAGCCCAGCAAATGAGCCAAATTCCCATCGGAGGTGAAGCCCAGCAAATGAGCCAAACGCCCATCTGATAAACCAACCACCCAGACAATTAGCAAAATGACTGTCAAAATGTATCGAGACACCTTCGGGTGACTGCCAAATATGGCAGTCATATATTACGGGTTCCGTTTTTTTGGCAGCGGCTTATTGTTGGCGAACCTTACACGTGATCTGTTAGCAGAGAAACAGTGCATATCGGGCGATGCATATATACAAATATGGGTCGACATGTTATCTACTGTCAAACTACCATAAGATAATAGCTGACTTCACATGTATTGATACAAATCGCAAATGAAATTATTGTTGCAGTGTTTCTACAGCGACCTTACATGGTACATCGTCTTAACACATATTATTGCATTTGTATGGGTGAAAGATTTGGATTTCTCAGTGAAAGAATATTCATAATCGCTAAATATAAATAACTAGATCTAACTCCGAACACAAAAATAACTAACTGCGACGTTGAGTTATGAAGTCAATAACGTGTTGTCGACGTCATCCGTCAATAACATTAAATAAATCGAATAATTCTGGTTAAAATAATACATAATCTGATTAAAAATGTAATAAATAGATTATTTAACTGTTGTGATCGATTGTATCGAAATCCTTCACTCGATGGTAGGCATGTGTTGTTTTTTTCACTCACTCGCTTACCCCATTCGTGAAAAGAACCACACGTCTACCATCTCGTGAAGGATTTCGCTATAATCGATCTAAGCAGTTAAATAATTTCTATTTAACTATGGCTTTAAAAGAACGGTAAAGTTGTCCACTTTCTATCTACGCATGCTCGTGAAATACTGATTGAGTTGTGTGAATACAAATGACAATCAAAGACGGATTACATATGTTATGAATGTTGATTACAAGAGGGTAACGATCTTGCATTTTTGACGATAACATTAGATATTGTATTTATTCTCGTAATCTATGCTAGATATGTTGTTTATATCGTAACCTATGCTAGATATGTTGTTTATATCGTAACCTATGCTAGATATGTTATTTATATCGTAACCTGGGTTAGATATATTGTTTATATCGTAACCTGGGTTAAAGTATGTTTATATCGTAACCTATGTTACATTTATCGTTTTTTTATAGCTCAATATTTAAGTAAATCGATAGATGACTGTACAGATTATAAAGCCGACCGAAATATAACGCCACAAATCAAGATGAGCATCACTAAATAATTTTGATCAGCAGCATCAAAAAAACTGAGCAATCAGTGACCAGAAATAAGACATACCAATACATTCTGGTAGGTGATAAACTCGGTCTTTATCCTTGATGTTCAACCAAGTTTACTATTAAAATTAAGGTATCTACGGTGTGTTTCTTTTAAACCCCTGCATATGTTATGCACATTCGTTCAAACTGATTCAATATATGTATCTTTCAAAATTAAAATCTTGAAATGTATCGTCTTTTTACTCTGCCAAAGATATTTATTTTAATATAGAACCTAAGGATAAAAACCGAGCAACACACATTTTATCACCTACTGAAAATAAGATAAATTCTCAACATCTCTGCAATGGAAAATTTTGAATAGTATCGGGTTTCTTTGTAGAAGGAAGTTTGTAGAGGAAATTGCTGTATTGTCGTACGGACAGGATACCGCTGTATTATCTACCTCAAACTGGAATCTGCTTATAATGCACTGTCACTGGCAGATCAAAAGTTCAAATGATTTCTAAAGTATCATCCCGGGCAGTCTTGCGTTTTAAAAATCCATATTGGATGAATGTGTTAATTTCTAAATATACTGCAATTCAAAATACTCGGTGCAATGTTGTTATTTTAAACATTGACATCTGAAATGATTTCTTATTTGTGTATCAGATAAACGGCAAACCACTGTATGAAAATACCATTCAGACAACTATTACCTTTTGCTTTATTATAACCTTTACCATAACGATTGCTATTTTAACCTATATTATATAAAGATATATGTGTAACTCATCTGAATATAATCAAATAAGAAAACGAAAATAATTGTCTAAGCACAGAGTGTTTTGCGCTTTAATATTCTATTGTTTATTTATATTAAACGTAACCAATATTTAGAGACTGAAAATGTAGATTGTATACGCTATTACAAATATGTTGAGGAATTAACGTTTAAAGTAACTCTCCCAACAATCTACACTTAATATATGCTATTTAATAATACACATTGTACCATTGTTACATACATGCATGTTTGAGCCTTATGATATGTATACTATATTCATGACCTCATGATGTCATTACTGTAATGAACTGAGTGAATAAAAGATTTGATTTGATATAACAGTGACACCTTTTAGTGTTGTTGTTTGTATAGATAATTACTTTTGTACTTTTTTTGTAACCTATATTAATATAACGTTTTGTTTAACTCTATTCACGTGTATTGAAGAATGTAAGTTAGTATTTTATACGCATTTTATTATTTTATATTCTGTTTTAACAAACAGGTTCAAAATAAAGTCTGACAATCTTCAATTGAACAGTTCTATTATTTTTGTTATTCCACCAAAAATGTGGCTTTTTAAATTAATCAACAAGTTCAGTGTTGCAAAAAGATGCTTTATCTAATATTGACACCTTAAACGTCAAACAATTGCCTGGACTTATTTGTAAGAACTGGAGAAAAAAAAGTTACGCTAATCACGATTATTATTCATTTATACGTCTACCTTTTATTTCGATTTTGTGTATTGACATTACTAAATTAAAACTGGAAAAATAGGAAAAATATATCGAAAAAACACGAAAACTAATGCTAAACTAATGCTAAATAAACTAATTTCGGCAAAATTCATATATTCGCAGACATAGCTGTCACTATTGACAATAATAATATAAACACGGACAGTGTAAGTATTGGTGACAATAATCGTATAACCACAGACAGTGTTAGTATTTGTGACAATAATCATATAATCCCGACCAGTGGTATCATTGGTGACAATAATCATATAAATACGGACAGTGGTATCATTGATGACAATCATATAAACACGGACAGTGTTAGTATTGGTGACAATAATCATATAAACATGGACAGTGTTAGTATTGGTGACAATAATCATATAAACACGGACAGTGTAAGCATTGGTGACAATAATCATATAAACACGGACAGTGTACGCATTGGTAACAATAATCATATAAACACGGACAGTGTTAGTATTGGTAACAATAATCATATAAACACGGACAGTGTTAGTATTGGTAACAATAATCATATAAACACGGACAGTGTTAGTA
The DNA here is from genome assembly GCA_037043455.1 of Cyrtodaria siliqua. NCBI lineage: Eukaryota > Metazoa > Mollusca > Bivalvia > Adapedonta > Hiatellidae > Cyrtodaria > Cyrtodaria siliqua. The sequence continues at coordinate 25,617 of JAWPHD010014674.1, read as the reverse complement.
TTGGTAACAATAATCATATAAACACGGACAGTGTTAGTATTGGTAACAATAATCATATAAATACGGACAGTGGTATCATTGATGACAATCATACAAACACGGACAGTGTACGCATTGGTAACAATAATCATATAAACACGGACAGTGTTAGTATTGGTGACAATAATCATATAAACACGGACAGAGTTAGTATTGGTAACAATAATCATATAAACACGGACAGTGTTAGTATTGGTAAAAACAATCATATAAACACGGACAGTGTTAGTATTGGTAACAATAATCATATAAATACGGACAGTGGTATCATTGATGACAATCATACAAACACGGACAGTGTACGCATTGGTGACAATAATCATATAACCACGACAAGTGGTATCATTGGTGACAATAATCGTATAAACACAGACAGTGTAAACATTGGTGACAATAATCATATAAACACGGACAGTGTACGCATTGGTAACAATAATCATATAAACACGGACAGTGTTAGTATAAGTGACAATAATCATATAACCACGACAAGTGGTATCATTGGTGACAATAATCGTATAAACACAGACAGTGTAAACATTGGTGACAATAATCATATAAACACGGACAGAGTTAGACTGGTGACAATAATCATATAACCACGACCAGTGGTATAATTGGTAAAAGTAATCATATAACCACGGAGAGTGTTATCATTGGTGACAATAATCATACATGACAATAGTCATATAACCACGACAAGTAGTATCATTGGTGACAATAATCATATAAACACGGACAGTGGTATCATTGGTGACAATAATCATATAAATATGGAGTGTTAGTATTGGTGACAATAATCATATAACCACGGACAGTGGTATCATTGGTGACAATAATCATACAAACACGGACAGTGTAAGCATTTGTGACAATAATCATATAAACACGGACTGTGTACGCATTGGTGACATTAATCATATAAACACGGAGAGTGTACGCATTGGTGACAATAATCATATAAACACGGACAATTGTATTATTGGTGACAATAATCATATAACCTCGGACAGTGTAAGAATTGGTGACAATAATCATATAAACACGGACAGTGTAAGCATTGGTGACAATAATCATATAAACACGGACAGTGTTATAATTGGTGACAATAATCATATAAACAGCATTTGTGACAATAATCATATAAACACGGACAGTGTAAGCATTGGTGACAATTATCACGGACAGTGTAAGCATTGGTGACAATAATCATATAAACACGGACAGTGTAAGCATTGGTGACAATAATCATATAACCACGGACAGTGTAAGCATTGGTGACAGTAATCATATAAACACGGACAGTGTACGCATTGGTGACAATAATCATATAACCATGGACTGTGTAAGCATTGGTGACAAAAAACAAGATCAGTGGTATCATTGGTGGCAATAATTATACAAACACACACCAGTGTTAGTATTCGTGACAATAATCATATAACCGCGGACAGTGTTAATATTGATGATAATAATCATATTACCACGGACAGTGTTAGTATTGATGACAATAATCATTTAAACACGGATAGTTTAAGCATTGGTGAAATAATAAAACCACGGACACTGTTAGTATTGGTGACAATAATCATATAACCACGGACAGTGTTAATATTGGTGACAATATTCATATAACACGGACAGTGTTAGTATTGGTGACAATAATCATAAACACGGACAGTTTAAGCATTGGTGAAATAATAAAACCACGGACACAGTTAGTATTGGTGACAATAATCATATAACCACGACCAGTGGTATCATTGCTGACAATAATCATATAACCACGGACAGTGTAAGCATTGGTGACAATAATCATATGACCATGGACAGTGTAAGCATTGGTGACAATAATCAAATAACCACGGACAGTGTAAGCATTGGTGACAATGATCAAATAACCACGGACAGTGTAAGCATTGGTGACAATAATCAAATAACCACGGACAGTGTAAGCATTGGTGACAATAATCAAATAACCACGGACAGTGTAAGCATTGGTGACAATAATCAAATAACTACGGACAGTGTAAGCATTGGTGACAATAAGCATATAACCATGGACAGTGTAAGCATTGGTGACAATAATCATATAAACACGGACAGTGTAAGCATTGGTGACAATAATCAAATAACCACGGACAGTGTAAGCATTGGTGACAATAAGCATGACAGTGTTACTATATATCTCAAAACAAGAATGTATAAGAGCGGTTAAGCATCTTATATTTAAGATTAATGAATAATGCAACATATAATTCAATCGGACGAATCACATGACCTAGTTTAGTGCATGGGCATACTGAATATGAAACAGAAACACATTTAAATATGATGGTTGTATTCGTATTTGGATTGAAGCCCATTATTCGTAAAGATCGTCTCCAGTCCCTTTAAAAGTTGTATTATAGCACTGTTGATACACATGGTTACCATGGAGATCATGGATGTCGATAAGAAATATGAATTAATATTCCCTTGTTATGCGTGCCGAACACCCATTTTATATTCTACTGTACCACTATCTACAACTGTAACAGTACGCATATTGCGTTAACTGAAACTATTTGCATCCGGATCTAAGTCATGTTATTTTTATACACTAGGGGCGTAGCTGATCGATTTTAAAGGGACCCACGGCAATCTTGAAGTTTTTATCGAGATTATTAATATTGCCCAAGAACACACCGACGAAACTCAGTGGCACCACGGAGGATTGAACCGGACCTCCGGTTACAAATCCGCCGCGTTACCGACTGCGCCACGCCAGCCCTCTCAACAGTTAGTAAAGGCAAACACAATTTGCTCCAAACTATTCTAATAATTAAAATTGATGATTGCATTAATCCAAGTTATGTAGAAAAACTAATGGACTCGCGGGTGTTATACAAACCAAGATTGCCGGGTGTCCCTTTAAGTTGTATGCTCAAACGATTGATCACCGCAGATGTTCCCAAAATGTATTATAAAATAAACTAGACGTAAACTGGTGCATTCTGACAATTTATGGAAATTAAACAACTTCAAAATCGTCATCGTTTTTTACAAATTTCAAGATTTTGTTTTCGAAACGTTATTCTGAACGTTATTACGAACAGTCAGCATTTCAAAATATTTACAGAAAAAATCAGTGTGAGTCAATTTAACCATTCACAGCATCATGTACTGTGATATCAGTGTGAAAATTGTTATTCACAGATTATGGCAACAACAGGTATATATATATACTGAATGAAAAAGTAAACGCACCCTGTTTATAATCAAATTTCTTCACGTGTCTTTAACAATTATTTTTTTTATTTCAATACATAGTATTAATTTTCAATAAGAATACGGTAGAGGTATCGGTTTCGATTTTCAATCACTGGTAAAATAACAATAGATATTTGGAACAAATAAAACTGCATATATACTGACCTTAAAAAGTGTTCTTTTCTTTAGTATATTAGTGTATCTTCTGTTGACGAAGTAAATAGTTTGTCTGGCAGTCTAGTCAAAATAGTCAGGTTGAACATATAACTCGAACATTGTATACACCTTTCTATAATAATATTTGGTCTCAACTGGTATTTCAATATCTAATATATGAAGGCAAACACAATTTAACAGTGGTTCTTGCAATGAGCGGAAATCAGATCTAGATTTCAGCTGTAAGAATCATATCTCTGTTGGTTATTCTGTACCCACCATATATAGATATTATTCAACAGTGGTTATTCTGTACTTACCATATATAGATATTATTCAACAGTGGTTATTCTGTACTTACCATATATAGATATTATTCAACACTGGTTATTCTGTACCCACCATATGTAGATATTATTCAACAGTGGTTATTCTGTACCCATCATATATAGATATTATTCAACAGTGGTTATTCTGTACCTACCATATATAGATAATATTCAACAGTGATTATTCTGTACTTACCATATATAGATATTATTCAATAGTGGTTATTCTGTACCTACTATATATAGATATTATTCAACAGTGGTTATTCTGTACCTACCATATATAGATGTAGATATTATTCAACAGTGGTTATTCTGTACTTACCATATATATATATTATCCATCAACACAGTGGTTATTCTGTATCTACCATATAAAGATATTATTCAACGGTGGTTATTCTGTACCTACCATACATAGATGTAGATATTATTCAACAGTGGTTATTCTGTACTTACAATATATAGATATTATCCATCAACACAGTGGTTATTCTGTATCTACCATATATAGATATTATTCATCAACACAGTGGTTATTCTGTACCTGCCATATATAGATATTATTCATCAACAAAGTGGTTATTCTGTACCTGCCATATATAGATATTATTCATCAACACAGTGGTTATTCTGTACCTATCATATATAGATATTATTCATCAACACAGTGGTTATTCTGTACCTGCCATATATAGATATTATTTATCAACACAGTGGTTATTCTGTACCTGCATTATATAGATATTATTCATCAACACAGTGGTTATTCTGTACATGCCATATATAGATATTATTCATCAACACAGTGGTTATTCTGTACCTGCATTATATAGATATTATTCATCAACACAGTGGTTATTCTGTACCTGCCATATATAGATATTATTCATCAACACAGTGGTTATTCTGTACCTGCATTATATAGATATTATTCAACAACACAGTGGTTATGTTGTACCCACCATATATAGATATTATTCATCAACACAGTGGTTATTCTGTACCTACCATATACAGATAGTATTCATCAACACAGTGGTTATTCTGTACCTACCATATATAGTTATTATTCATCAACACAGTGGTTATTCTGTACCCACCATATATAGATATTATTCATCAACACAGTGGTTATTCTGTACCTGCATTATATAGATATTATTCAACAACACAGTGGTTATTCTGTACCTGCCATATATAGATATTATTCATCAACACAGTGGTTATTCTGTACCTACCATATACATATAGTATTCATCAACACAGTGGTTATTCTGTACCTGCATTATATAGATATTATTCAACAACACAGTGGTTATTCTGTACCTGCCATATATAGATATTATTCAACAACACAGTGGTTATTCTGTACCTACCATATATAGATATTATTCAACAACACAGTGGTTATTCTGTACCTACCATATATAGATATTATTCATCAACACAGTGGTTATTCTGTACCTGCATTATATAGATATTATTCATCAACAAAGTGGTTATTCTGTACCTGCATTATATAGATATTATTCTACAACACAGTGGTTATTCTGTACCTGCCATATATAGATATTATTCATCAACACAGTGGTTATTCTGTACCTACCATATATAGATATTATTCATCAACACAGTGGTTATTCTGTACCTGCATTATATAGATATTATTCATCAACACAGTGGTTATTCTGTACCTACCATATATAGATATTATTCATCAACACTGTGGTATTCTGTACCTACCATATATAGAGATTATTCATCAACACAGTGGTTATTCTGTACCTGCCATATATAAATATTATTCATCAACACTGTGGTATTCTGTACCTACCATATATAGAGATTATTCATCAACACAGTGGTTATTCTGCACCTATCATATACAGATATTATTCATCAACACAGGAATCATTCTGTACCTGCCATATATAGATATTATTCATCCACACAGTGGTTATTCTGTACCCACCATATATAGATATTATTCATCAACACAGTGGTTATTCTGTACCTGCATTATATAGATATTATTCAACAACACAGTGGTTATGTTGTACCCACCATATATAGATATTATTCAACAGTGGTTATTCTGTACTTACCATATATAGATATTATTCAACACTGGTTATTCTGTACCCACCATATGTAGATATTATTCAACAGTGGTTATTCTGTACCCATCATATATAGATATTATTCAACAGTGGTTATTCTGTACTTACCATATATAGATATTATCCATCAACACAGTGGTTATTCTGTATCTACCATATAAAGATATTATTCAACGGTGGTTATTCTGTACCTACCATACATAGATGTAGATATTATTCAACAGTGGTTATTCTGTACTTACAATATATAGATATTATCCATCAACACAGTGGTTATTCTGTATCTACCATATATAGATATTATTCATCAACACAGTGGTTATTCTGTACCTGCCATATATAGATATTATTCATCAACACAGTGGTTATTCTGTACCTGCCATATATAGATATTATTCATCAACACAGTGGTTATTCTGTACCTATCATATATAGATGTTATTCATCAACACAGTGGTTATTCTGTACCTGCCATATATAGATATTATTTATCAACACAGTGGTTATTCTGTACCTGCATTATATAGATATTATTCATCAACACAGTGGTTAATCTGTACCTGCCATATATAGATATTATTCATCAACACAGTGGTTATTCTGTACCTGCATTATATAGATATTATTCATCAACACAGTGGTTATTCTGTACCTGCCATATATAGATATGAGTCATCAACACAGTGGTTATTCTGTACCTGCATTATATAGATATTATTCAACAACACAGTGGTTATGTTGTACCCACCATATATAGATATTATTCATCAACACAGTGGTTATTCTGTACCTACCATATATAGTTATTATTCATCAACACAGTGGTTATTCTGTACCCACCATATATAGATATTATTCATCAACACAGTGGTTATTCTGTACCTGCATTATATAGATATTATTCAACAACACAGTGGTTATTCTGTACCTGCCATATATAGATATTATTCATCAACACAGTGGTTATTCTGTACCTACCATATACAGATAGTATTCATCAACACAGTGGTTATTCTGTACCTGCATTATATAGATATTATTCAACAACACAGTGGTTATTCTGTACCTGCCATATATAGATATTATTCAACAACACAGTGGTTATTCTGTACCTACCATATATAGATATTATTCAACAACACAGTGGTTATTATGTACCTACCATATATAGATATTATTCATCAACACAGTGGTTATTCTGTACCTGCATTATATAGATATTATTCATCAACAAAGTGGTTATTCTGTACCTGCATTATATAGATATTATTCTACAACACAGTGGTTATTCTGTACCTGCCATATATAGATATTATTCATCAACACAGTGGTTATTCTGTACCTACCATATATAGATATTATTCATCAACACAGTGGTTATTCTGTACCTGCATTATATAGATATTATTCATCAACATAGTGGTTATTCTGTACCTACCATATATAGATAGTATTCATCAACACTGTGGTATTCTGTACCTACCATATATAGAGATTATTCATCAACACAGTGGTTATTCTGTACCTGCCATATATAAATATTATTCATCAACACTGTGGTATTCTGTACCTACCATATATAGAGATTATTCATCAACACAGTGGTTATTCTGCACCTATCATATACAGATATTATTCATCAACACAGGAATCATTCTGTACCTGCCATATATAGATATTATTCATCCACACAGTGGTTATTCTGTACCCACCATATATAGATATTATTCATCAACACAGTGGTTATTCTGTACCTGCATTATATAGATATTATTCAACAACACAGTGGTTAAGTTGTACCCACCATATATAGATATTATTCATCAACACAGTGGTTATTCTGTACCTACCATATATAGTTATTATTCATCAACACAGTGGTTATTCTGTACCTACCATATATAGTTATTATTCATCAACACAGTGGTTATTCTGTACCTACCATATATAGATATTATTCATCAACACAGTGGTTATTCTGTACCTGCATTATATAGATATTATTCATCAACACAGTGGTTATTCTGTACCTACCATATATAGTTATTATTCATCAACACAGTGGTTATTCTGTACCTACCATATACAGATACTATTCATCAACACGGTGGTTATATTCTGTACCTACCATATATAGATATTTTTCATCAAAACAGTGATTAGTTTCTGTACCTGCCATATATAGATAATATTCATCAACACAGTGGTAGTTCTGTACCTACCATATATATAGATAGTATTCAACAACACAGTGTTTATTCTGAACCTGCCATATATAAATATTATTCATCAACACAGTGGTTATTCTGTACCTACCATATATAGATATAATTCATCAACACAGTGGTTATTCTGCACCTATCATATACAGATATTATTCATCAACACAGGAATCATTCTGTAACTGCCATATATAGATTTTATTGATCAACACAGTAGTTATATTCTGTACCTGCCATATATAGATATTATTCATCAACACAGTGGTTATATTCTGTACCTGCCATATATAGATATTATTCACCAACACAGTGGTTATATTCTGTACCTACCAGATATAGATAGTATTTATCAACACAGTGGTTATTCTGTACCCGCCATATATTATTCATTAACACAGTGGTTATATTCTGTACCTGCCATATATAGATATTATTCACCAACACAGTGGTTATATTCTGTACCTACCAGATATAGATATTATTCATCAACATAGTGGTTATTCTGTACCTGCCATATGTGGATATAATTTATCAACACAGTGGTTATTCTGTACCCACCATATATAGATATTATTCACCAACACAGTGGTTATATTCTGTACCTACCAGATATAGATATTATTCATCAACATAGTGGTTATTCTGTACCTGCCATATGTGGATAGTATTTATCAACACAGTGGTTATTCTGTACCTACAAGATATAGATATTATTCATCAACACAGTGGTTATTCTGTACCTGCCATATATAGATATTATTCACCGACACAGTGGTTATGTTCTATACCTACCAGATATAGATATTATTCATCAACACAGTGGTTATTATGTACCTGTCATATATAGATATTATTCAACAGTGGTTATTCTGTACTTAACATATATAGATATTATTCATCAACACAGTGGTTATTCTGTACCTACCATATATAGATATTATTCATCAACACTGGTTGTTCTGTACCTGCCATATATAGATATTATTCAACAGTGGTTATTCTGTACTTGCCATATATAGATATTATTCATCAACACAGTGGTTATTCTGTATCTACCATATATAGATATTATTCATCAACACAGTGGTTATTCTGTACCTACCATATACATATATTATTCATCAACACAGTGGTTATTCTGTACCTACCATATACAGATAGTATTCATCAACACAGTGGTTATTCTATACCTACCATATACAGATATTATTCATCAACACAGTGGTGTTTCTGTACCTACCATATATAGATATTATTCATCAACACAGTGGTTATTCTGTACCTACCATATACAGATAGTATTCATCAACACAGTGGTTATTCTGTACCTGCCATATACATATATTTTTCATCAACACAGTGGCATTCTGCACCTGCCATATATAGATATTATTCATCAACACAGTGGTTATTCTGTACCCACCATATATAGATATTATTCATCAACACAGTGGTTATTCTGTACCTACCATATATAGATATTATTCATCAACACAGTGGTTATATTCTGTACCTACCATATACAGGTATTATTCATCAACACAGTGGTTATTCTGTACCCACCATATATATAGATTATTCATCAACACGGTGGTTATATTCTGTACCCACCATATATAGATATTATTCATCAACACAGTAGTTATATTCTGTACCTGCCATATATAGATATTATTCATCAACACAGTGGTTATATTCTGTACCTGCCATATATAGATATTATTCACCAACACAGTGGTTATATTCTGTACCTACCAGATATAGATAGTATTTATCAACACAGTGGTTATTCTGTACCCGCCATATATTATTCATTAACACAGTGGTTATATTCTGTACCTGCCATATATAGATATTATTCACCAACACAGTGGTTATATTCTGTACCTACCAGATATAGATATTATTCATCAACATAGTGGTTATTCTGTACCTGCCATATGTGGATATAATTTATCAACACAGTGGTTATTCTGTACCCACCATATATAGATATTATTCACCAACACAGTGGTTATATTCTGTACCTACCAGATATAGATATTATTCATCAACATAGTGGTTATTCTGTACCTGCCATATGTGGATAGTATTTATCAACACAGTGGTTATTCTGTACCTACAAGATATAGATATTATTCATCAACACAGTGGTTATTCTGTACCTGCCATATATAGATATTATTCACCGACACAGTGGTTATGTTCTATACCTACCAGATATAGATATTATTCATCAACACAGTGGTTATTATGTACCTGTCATATATAGATATTATTCAACAGTGGTTATTCTGTACTTAACATATATGTCACAGGATGACCTTAGTGGTATGGCTAACTCAGGAAAGAATCAATGACGGTGAATGCATTTACATAAATTTAATGCAACTTTTAAAATATGTTTAATATATATACAATTATCTAAAAAAACAAGCGAATACACAAATGAACTATGAAAAGAATGTTCTCCTGAACGTTTAAGACGTTCTTAGTATTGTTATAAATACTGAATGTCTAAGACACTAAAGTGTTGTTAAAGCTATAACAATGTTGATCTAGCGCGATAACTGTGATGCGCGAGAGCTCATGAAGACGATGATGCGCGAATTCAATGGATGATTGTCATCAAATGCCTTCTGTAAGGGTTGATGACGCGATGCAATGATAGTTAATCTCCACTGAGATTGTGAATGATATTCCTCCAGTGAGGACTGGTAACGGGCCCACCTTGTGTCCCGGGGGTTGTCGTTAGTAAAACCTGGCTGCGCAGGTACGGGGACCGTCTCCACCGCTTGTAACGTTAGTCGTGGAAGCTTAGCTCCACTCCTGGATATCCAAACCTAGATGGCTTACTCCAACCCTGGATGGCTTATATCCTGGATGGCTTATATCCTGGATGGCTTAGGCTGTAATTATACATACGTTTTAGATGTCGGTTGACAAACATAACAATCTTGCATAATTATCATTACCCAAACAAATCATTATTCAATCAATATATGTAAGCTGTACTAATGATTAGTAGCAATGTATACATATTCTACAACGCCATGTATACGCTATGTACGTCGCTGTTAATCAATGCCCTTAATACATGTAATATAAACATGATCAAATTACTCATATATAACACTCACTGAGTTATGCATGCACGCATTTATTCGTGTCACTCATCTCATTGTTAACTAATGTTAACAATCGTGTATTACAATCACTGAATTATACGCCAACGTTAATTAATGCACCTATTATCCACTGTTATCAAATTAATATTGTTTTACAATTAATGATCAATTACAATAATTACATCTAATAAAGTAACTTCAAATCATATGCTAGTCTAAAGTTATGTTTGAGAAACATCAATGCTAACCGGATGTCGTAACCGTCAAACAAGATGGCGCCGCCCACTGAATACAAATATACGATAAAAGTTTAATAAAACTACTAACCACATGTTGCCTGTGAAATTTGCCGTCCAATCTCTGTTCCAACAAAGTACTTTCGATGATCCCGGCGAAAGCTAGAAGACAATGGGTTTTATAGCAAACATTACGCCCAAATCATTATTTGCCCCGTTCAGTCCGTGACAAACGTGGCTAAATCTACAGTATTGAATCTACACGCGAGGCCCTTATACAATTTTGCCGTTTAAGGAAAATATACCTATACGTTTACATGCATTAGCACAAAACTAAACTTATGACACGGCCTCTCTGGCGGCCACTTAAAATGTGCACGCTTTTACGTGTTACATGAATAGATCATGAATATTGTGAAATTGTTTCAACTCGAACAATAGATTTTGGGTGTAACCGATAACAAGAGCTATATACGACCAGTACGCTCTACCCGTGACATTTTGTGACAACATCTCCCCACTTAAAGAAAGTGCTACACTTTTAAAATTCAACAAAATGATAATTAATATTTACACGTTAAGAAACTATTAATTCTTCTGAGCAAACGAGCGACAAAACGTACAAGCTGATCGCTCAATCGCTTGAGTATGTTAACTATTACCACTGCAGTTATAACCTAACTATAACATGTAATTACAATTTCAACACTATTCTACAATTGTACACTACCCTGTCGTAACATATACTACTATTGTACAATACACTGCAATACACTATTGTATTAAACCGGTCATTATGTGCGGCGACTTAAATAGTCTGCCCCAATATTGTCCTTTCCACGGTCTATTACTCCGACTCTACTGTTACTAATAACACTACTTCCTGCCACTACAAGAACTCCAACTTTACACATTGCATCCATCGCATTACCAGTATACTGTTTGCGAAATGGAGTAGGGTCTCTCGTTTCCCTAATCGGCTTTGCTAAAGTGTGATTAAAGCTACACTGCACTACATCTGTTGGTCTCGACTTATCGGACCGAACAGTACTACACTTAGAGTCTAAACGACTTACCTCTCGTTTCTCTGCTACACTAAGCATGCCCGATATGTCTACATCGGCTGCTGTCTCCTTACCTACACTAGTGGGAGAATATGTGGGACTAGTGTCCTCACTACTGCCTTCCTCACTATCCTCAATAACTGCAACATTAACTACATTTAATACCCCTTGTTGCCCATTATCGGTTCTACTGATATACTCTTTCAGCATATTCGCATGAAAGGTCTTTAACTTTCCGTTTATCTCGATACGGTAATCCATAGTGTTCACTATCCCTCTAACGTAAAACGGACCTTTCCATTGTAATAACAACTTGTTATTGTCGGTCGGGAGTAACAGTAACACCTGGTCATCTATCTTAAACTTCCTAGCTCTAGCTTTCTGGTCATAGTACCGTTTGTACTTGGTACTTGCCTTAACTAACTGACTTTGAGCTATCTTACAAGTCTCCTCTAGTTTCTCCTTCAGATCTAAAACATACTGATATGTAGTCTTAACCTCATCACTATCTACTTCACCTGCCCACATCTCTCTAAGAATCCTCATGGGACCTCTAACTGACCTACCGTACAATAACTCAAACGGAGAAAATCCTAAACTCTCTTGTGGACCCTCTCTAAATGCAAACAATAAAGCATTGAGATACTTGTCCCAATCTTTGGGTCTCTCGGTACACATACGCCGTAACATTTGCTTTAACGTCCCGTTAAATCGTTCGACTAACCCGTTACACATAGGGTGATATGGTGTTGTCATGATTTGACGCAAAGACAATAACCTGCTTACTTCAGCCATAAGTTCTGACGTAAACTGTGACCCACAATCAGTCAGCATTTCCTCTGGTACACCTAGCCTACGGAACATATCAACTAATGCCTCAGCTACTCTCTCAGTTTCAATTGAGGGCAATGCGACTGCCTCCGGATACCTAGTTGCATAGTCTACCATGGTTAAAATGTACCTATTTTTCCTATCCGACACTGGAAAAATTGGTCCAACTATGTCTACGGCTACCCTCTTAAATGGTGTATCTATCAGTGGCATCTGACCTAAATGTACTTTGGTCACTCGACCTTTTGGTACTGTCCTTTGGCATACATCGCAGGACCTACAATACCTAGTTACATCTCCACTAACGCCTGGCCAATAAAATTCTGCCAATACTCTATCTGACGTTTTCTTTACGCCTAAATGACCTCCCATAATCGACTCATGAGCTACCTTAAGCACTGTCGTTCTATACTGGGTAGGTACCACTAATTGGTGAAACTGTCTACTACCACTATCTTCAAATTCTCTGTACAATAACCTATTCTTATGTACAAACTTACAACTACCGGACCCTTTACACTTCTTCACTACACCATCCTTGGCCTTCACCTTACAAGGACCTAATGACTCGTCTTGAGTTTGTGCTTCTATAAACTCCGCTTTAGATATGTCACCTACGGCTGCAGGAACCTTTAATTTTCTATAAGCCTGAGCTTGCTTCTGAACCTGCGCTCTAGTCTCTACGGCATTACTTATGCTACTTCTAAAATCGGACATTACCGGAAGTGCTGAACCATCTATGTTCCCTATCGTTAAATCATACATCGGGTCATCCATACATAGTGCCTCTGTAGTCCCTTTAAAGAAAGGTGTATCTACATCTATTCTCGCTATTGGCACGTGCTCTACCGACTTATTTAGCAACATACACGGTGACTGTTTACCTACCAACTGGTCATCCGTAACTAAACTACGCCTAACTACCACACCTGTACAACCTGTATCCCTCATTACAATTCCGTCCGTGCCATTCACTCTACCATCTGCCGTTGGAAGATTTGCATACGGAAAGAGACATGTTCCGATCTTCGTCATTACACCATCCGCTTTTACACAACAGCTACTACTCTCGGTTTTAATAACCGGACTATTACTACCTCTGCCTCTACCTCTACCTCGGTTTTGACCACCTCTACCTCTACCGAAATTCCATGGGTTGTTAAAACCTTGGTTCGGACTACCTACATGGTTGTCCCCTCTACTATTGTCACTAAAATTGTCTACGACAGCGGACACTTTCACCGCTTTCCTACACTCATGTGAAGCATGATTTCCATTACAGTGACGACAACGAATAAAAGGTCTACCTATGTTACCACTATTGCTACCTCCTCTAGAACCCATCGAACTACCTCCACCTCTATAGTTTCCACTCTGGCCTTTCTGTTTATGATCGTCCCCTTGCCTATCTCTAAAAGTTCTGTCTTTCGACACTACATTATGAGCTCCGCCTCTAGCCTCGGCAAACTGATCTGCTTGTGTTGCCATTTCTCCTACACTAGCTAATTTTCTTTCTTTCAGAAATAAGAACAGATCTCTACTACAAACATTGAATAGCTGGTCCCGCAACAAGAAATCTATGAGGCCCTGATAAGTCTGCGCTACTTTCCCTAACTCTAACCACCTATCTAAGTAATTTCTAGATCTACTAATAAACTGAATAAATGACTCGCCTTTCTCAGGCAGACAAGCTCTAAACCGCTTTCTAAAACCTTCTTCAGTTAACTCAAATCTCTTTAAAAGCGCATCCTTTAACTTGTCATAGTCAAGAGCATCTACACTAGGTAATCTAGAAAATACATCTAAGGCCTTGCCTCTCAATAACGCACTTAAATGAACTGCCCACTTATCTTTGGTCCATTCCTGTAACTCAGCATAACGCTCGAACCGTAACAAGTAACTGTCCATGTTATCTTTGTCAGCATCAAAGTATGGTAACTTCGAACCTTTTACCTTCCCAGAATAACTATCTTTCCCTTCAGTTTTACTTTCCTTACTATGTGTCTTAGCTGCTTCCAACTCTAAAGCTAACTTATGATCAAACTCTTTTTGCTCCCTTTCCATTATCATCTTAGCCTTAGCTAGTCTACCATCTGTTTCGAACCTCTCATGTTCTAACTCTTGCTTCTCCCTTACTATTCTGCTTTCATCATCTCGCGTCTCTTTAGCTAACCTGCCTTCTAATTCTAGCTTCTCTTTATCAGCATCTAGCTTCTCTTTAGCTAATCTACTTTCTAATTCTAGCTTCTCTGTGGCTAGTCTACTTTCTTCATCTCGCTTCTCTTTAGCTAACCTACTTTCAAATTCTAGCCTATCTTTCTCTAATTCTCTTTCCTTAAGTCTAAATTCCCTTTCCCTAGCCTGTTCGTCTTTAACAAAGGTTCTAAGCTCCTCTCCAGCATACCCTAACTCCTTACCCATTTCCGTAAGATCCTTTATGGACGTCATGGTTATAGACATTGTGAACTACACACTACAATAATTACAATACACACGTCACTAATAATTCTACTCAACTAACTACTAATGGTAAGTCACTGTGTCCTCAGTAAATACCTGGGCATCATCATAGGACAAGGTACATACACATTTGTACTAGCGCTAACTCCTAACGGTTATGTATAGATAGTATCTAGCTTCCACACAACATATACACTACATAAAATATCTATATTTGATATTGGACATAACCTTAAACAATCATAGAAATGTGCATAACATGTACATGTATATTTACTTCTCCCATCAATATAAGTATACTCGAGTGTCACAACATGAGTAGAACGTCTTGTTCGCCAACCTAATTGGATACTATGTGTATATCAAGGGAGGTAAAACAAACACCCAAATTATTGAGCAAAAGTGCCTCAGACCCACTCGTGTAGACCACTGCGACCTCGCGCCAAGGAAAGAACGGACAAAACAACAGTTTGGACTCACCCTACCCTTGTCGTGTCTTGACTTGTCTTCCAAGCTGTGGCCGTGATCGTCGACAGTCGCCTTGATGGATCAGAGGGTGGTACACAATTCTAAAATAATAAGTAGAGATTTAGTATATCATAATAAAGATCACTTATTGATTCTTTCCCTCCGTAGTCGCCCAAAATCCCACTACTCTGAAAACCAGTTGTCACAGGATGACCTTAGTGGTATGGCTAACTCAGGAAAGAATCAATGACGGTGAATGCATTTACATAAATTTAATGCAACTTTTAAAATATGTTTAATATATATACAATTATCTAAAAAAACAAGCGAATACACAAATGAACTATGAAAAGAATGTTCTCCTGAACGTTTAAGACGTTCTTAGTATTGTTATAAATACTGAATGTCTAAGACACTAAAGTGTTGTTAAAGCTATAACAATGTTGATCTAGCGCGATAACTGTGATGCGCGAGAGCTCATGAAGACGATGATGCGCGAATTCAATGGATGATTGTCATCAAATGCCTTCTGTAAGGGTTGATGACGCGATGCAATGATAGTTAATCTCCACTGAGATTGTGAATGATATTCCTCCAGTGAGGACTGGTAACGGGCCCACCTTGTGTCCCGGGGGTTGTCGTTAGTAAAACCTGGCTGCGCAGGTACGGGGACCGTCTCCACCGCTTGTAACGTTAGTCGTGGAAGCTTAGCTCCACTCCTGGATATCCAAACCTAGATGGCTTACTCCAACCCTGGATGGCTTATATCCTGGATGGCTTATATCCTGGATGGCTTAGGCTGTAATTATACATACGTTTTAGATGTCGGTTGACAAACATAACAATCTTGCATAATTATCATTACCCAAACAAATCATTATTCAATCAATATATGTAAGCTGTACTAATGATTAGTAGCAATGTATACATATTCTACAACGCCATGTATACGCTATGTACGTCGCTGTTAATCAATGCCCTTAATACATGTAATATAAACATGATCAAATTACTCATATATAACACTCACTGAGTTATGCATGCACGCATTTATTCGTGTCACTCATCTCATTGTTAACTAATGTTAACAATCGTGTATTACAATCACTGAATTATACGCCAACGTTAATTAATGCACCTATTATCCACTGTTATCAAATTAATATTGTTTTACAATTAATGATCAATTACAATAATTACATCTAATAAAGTAACTTCAAATCATATGCTAGTCTAAAGTTATGTTTGAGAAACATCAATGCTAACCGGATGTCGTAACCGTCAAACAAGATGGCGCCGCCCACTGAATACAAATATACGATAAAAGTTTAATAAAACTACTAACCACATGTTGCCTGTGAAATTTGCCGTCCAATCTCTGTTCCAACAAAGTACTTTCGATGATCCCGGCGAAAGCTAGAAGACAATGGGTTTTATAGCAAACATTACGCCCAAATCATTATTTGCCCCGTTCAGTCCGTGACAAACGTGGCTAAATCTACAGTATTGAATCTACACGCGAGGCCCTTATACAATTTTGCCGTTTAAGGAAAATATACCTATACGTTTACATGCATTAGCACAAAACTAAACTTATGACACGGCCTCTCTGGCGGCCACTTAAAATGTGCACGCTTTTACGTGTTACATGAATAGATCATGAATATTGTGAAATTGTTTCAACTCGAACAATAGATTTTGGGTGTAACCGATAACAAGAGCTATATACGACCAGTACGCTCTACCCGTGACATTTTGTGACAATATATAGATATTATTCATCAACACAGTGGTTATTCTGTACCTACCATATATAGATATTATTCATCAACACTGGTTGTTCTGTACCTGCCATATATAGATATTATTCAACAGTGGTTATTCTGTACTTGCCATATATAGATATTATTCATCAACACAGTGGTTATTCTGTATCTACCATATATAGATATTATTCATCAACACAGTGGTTATTCTGTACCTACCATATACATATATTATTCATCAACACAGTGGTTATTCTGTACCTACCATATACAGATATTATTCATCAACACAGTGGTTATTCTATACCTACCATATACAGATATTATTCATCAACACAGTGGTGTTTCTGTACCTACCATATATAGATATTATTCATCAACACAGTGGTTATTCTGTACCTACCATATACAGATAGTATTCATCAACACAGTGGTTATTCTGTACCTGCCATATACATATATTTTTCATCAACACAGTGGCATTCTGCACCTGCCATATATAGATATTATTCATCAACACAGTGGTTATTCTGTACCCACCATATATAGATATTATTCATCAACACAGTGGTTATTCTGTACCTACCATATATAGATATTATTCATCAACACAGTGGTTATATTCTGTACCTACCATATACAGGTATTATTCATCAACACAGTGGTTATTCTGTACCCACCATATATATAGATTATTCATCAACACGGTGGTTATATTCTGTACCCACCATATATAGATATTATTCATCAACACAGTGGTTATTCTGTACCTACCATATATAGATATTATTCATCAATACGGTGGTTATTCTGTACCTACCATATATAGATATTATTCATCAACACAGTGGTTATTCTGTACCTGCCATATACATATATTATTCATCAACACAGTGGTTATTCTGTACCTACCATATATAGATATTATTCATCAACACAGTGGTTATTCTGTACCTGCATTATATAGATATTATTCAACAACACAGTGGTTATTCTGTACCTGCCATATATAGATATTATTCATCAACACAGTGGTTATTCTGTACCTACCATATACAGATAGTATTCATCAACACAGCGGTTATTCTGTACCTGCATTATATAGATATTATTCAACAACACAGTGGTTATTCTGTACCTGCCATATATAGATATTATTCAACAACACAGTGGTTATTCTGTACCTACCATATATAGATATTATTCATCAACACAGTGGTTATTCTGTACCTACCATATATAGATATTATTCATCAACAAAGTGGTTATTCTGTACCTGCATTATATAGATATTATTCTACAACACAGTGGTTATTCTGTACCTGCCATATATAGATATTATTCATCAACACAGTGGTTATTCTGTACCTACCATATATAGATATTATTCATCAACACAGTGGTTATTCTGTACCTGCATTATATAGATATTATTCATCAACACAGTGGTTATTCTGTACCTACCATATATAGATATTATTCATCAACACAGTGGTTATTCTGTACCTGCATTATATAGATATTATTCAACAACACAGTGGTTATTCTGTACCTGCCATATATAGATATTATTCACCAACACAGTGGTTATATTCTGTACCTACCAGATATAGATAGTATTTATCAACACAGTGGTTATTCTGTACCCGCCATATATTATTCATTAACACAGTGGTTATATTCTGTACCTGCCATATATAGATATTATTCACCAACACAGTGGTTATATTCTGTACCTACCAGATATAGATATTATTCATCAACATAGTGGTTATTCTGTACCTGCCATATGTGGATATAATTTATCAACACAGTGGTTATTCTGTACCCACCATATATAGATATTATTCACCAACACAGTGGTTATATTCTGTACCTACCAGATATAGATATTATTCATCAACATAGTGGTTATTCTGTACCTGCCATATGTGGATAGTATTTATCAACACAGTGGTTATTCTGTACCTACAAGATATAGATATTATTCATCAACACAGTGGTTATTCTGTACCTGCCATATATAGATATTATTCACCGACACATTGGTTATGTTCTATACCTACCAGATATAGATATTATTCATCAACACAGTGGTTATTATGTTCCTGTCATATATAGATATTATTCAACAGTGGTTATTCTGTACTTAACATATATAGATATTATTCATCAACACAGTGGTTATTCTGTACCTACCATATATAGATATTATTCATCAACACTGGTTGTTCTGTACCTGCCATATATAGATATTATTCAACAGTGGTTATTCTGTACTTGCCATATATAGATATTATTCATCAACACAGTGGTTATTCTGTATCTACCATATATAGATATTATTCATCAACACAGTGGTTATTCTGTACCTACCATATACATATATTATTCATCAACACAGTGGTTATTCTGTACCTACCATATACAGATATTATTCATCAACACAGTGGTTATTCTATACCTACCATATACAGATATTATTCATCAACGCAGTGGTGTTTCTGTACCTACCATATATAGATATTATTCATCAACACAGTGGTTATTCTGTACCTACCATATACAGATAGTATTCATCAACACAGTGGTTATTCTGTAAATGCCATAAACATATATTTTTCATCAACACAGTGGCATTCTGCACCTGCCATATATAGATATTATTCATCAACACAGTGGTTATTCTGTACCCACCATATATAGATATTATTCATCAACACAGTGGTTATTCTGTACCTACCATATATAGATATTATTCATCAACACAGTGGTTATATTCTGTACCTACCATATACAGGTATTATTCATCAACACAGTGGTTATTCTGTACCCACCATATATATAGATTATTCATCAACACGGTGGTTATATTCTGTACCCACCATATATAGATATTATTCATCAACACAGTGGTTATTCTGTACCTACCATATATAGATATTATTCATCAATACGGTGGTTATTCTGTACCTACCATATATAGATATTATTCATCAACACAGTGGTTATTCTGTACCTGCCATATACATATATTATTCATCAACACAGTGGTTATTCTGTACCTACCATATATAGATAGTATTCATCAACACAGTGGTTATTCTGTACCTGCATTATATAGATATTATTCAACAACACAGTGGTTATTCTGTACCTGCCATATATAGATATTATTCATCAACACAGTGGTTATTCTGTACCTACCATATACAGATAGTATTCATCAACACAGTGGTTATTCTGTACCTGCATTATATAGATATTATTCAACAACACAGTGGTTATTCTGTACCTGCCATATATAGATATTATTCAACAACACAGTGGTTATTC
Organism: Cyrtodaria siliqua; assembly: GCA_037043455.1. NCBI lineage: Eukaryota > Metazoa > Mollusca > Bivalvia > Adapedonta > Hiatellidae > Cyrtodaria > Cyrtodaria siliqua. The sequence continues at coordinate 4,207 of JAWPHD010014674.1, read as the reverse complement.
TGTACCTACCATATATAGATATTATTCATCAACACAGTGGTTATTCTGTACCTACCATATATAGATATTATTCATCAACAAAGTGGTTATTCTGTACCTGCATTATATAGATATTATTCTACAACACAGTGGTTATTCTGTACCTGCCATATATAGATATTATTCATCAACACAGTGGTTATTCTGTACCTGCATTATATAGATATTATTCAACAACACAGTGGTTATTCTGTACCTGCCATATATAGATATTATTCATCAACACAGTGGTTATTCTGTACCTACCATATACAGATAGTATTCATCAACACAGTGGTTATTCTGTACCTGCATTATATAGATATTATTCAACAACACAGTGGTTATTCTGTACCTGCCATATATAGATATTATTCAACAACACAGTGGTTATTCTGTACCTGCCATATATAGATATTATTCATCAACACAGTGGTTATTCTGTACCTGCCATATACATATATTATTCATCAACACAGTGGTTATTCTGTACCTACCATATATAGATATTATTCATCAACACAGTGGTTATTCTGTACCTGCATTATATAGATATTATTCAACAACACAGTGGTTATTCTGTACCTGCCATATATAGATATTATTCATCAACACAGTGGTTATTCTGTACCTACCATATACAGATAGTATTCATCAACACAGTGGTTATTCTGTACCTGCATTATATAGATATTATTCAACAACACAGTGGTTATTCTGTACCTGCCATATATAGATATTATTCAACAACACAGTGGTTATTCTGTACTTACCATATATAGATATTATTCATCAACACAGTGGTTATTCTGTACCTACCATATATAGATATTATTCATCAACAAAGTGGTTATTCTGTACCTGCATTATATAGATATTATTCTACAACACAGTGGTTATTCGGTACCTGCCATATATAGATATTATTCATCAACACAGTGGTTATTCTGTACCTACCATATAAAGATACTATTCTTCAACACGGTGGTTATATTCTGTGCCTCCCATATATAGATTTTTTTTATCAAAACAGTGATTATTTTCTGTACCTGCCATATATAGATATTATTCATCAACACAGTGGTAATTCTGTACCTACCATATATATAGATAGTATTCGACAACACAGTGGTTATTCTGTACCTGCCATATATAAATATTATTCATCAACACTGTGGTATTCTGTACCTACCATATATAGATATTATTCATCAACACAGTGGTTATTCTGTACCCACCATATATAGATATTATTCATCAACACAGTGGTTATTCTGTACCTGCATTATATAGATATTATTCAACAACACAGTGGTTATGTTGTACCCACCATATATATATATTATTCATCAACACAGTGGTTATTCTGTACCTGCATTATATAGATATTATTCAACAACACAGTGGTTATGTTGTACCCACCATATATAGATATTATTCATCAACACAGTGGTTATTCTGTACCTACCATATATAGTTATTATTCATCAACACAGTGGTTATTCTGTACCTACCATATATAGTTATTATTCATCAACACAGTGGTTATTCTGTACCTACCATATATAGATATTATTCATCAACACAGTGGTTATTCTGTACCTGCATTATATAGATATTATTCATCAACACAGTGGTTATTCTGTACCTGCATTATATAGATATTATTCATCAACACAGTGGTTATTCTGTACCTACCATATACAGATAGTATTCATCAACACAGTGGTTATTCTGTACCTGCCATATACATATATTTTTCATCAACACAGTGGCATTCTGCACCTGCCATATATAGTTATTATTCATCAACACAGTGGTTATTCTGTACCCACCATATATAGATATTATTCATCAACACAGTGGTTATTCTGTACCTACCATATATATAGATTATTCATCAACACGGTGGTTATATTCTGTACCCACCATATATAGATATTATTCATCAACACAGTGGTTATTCTGTACCTACCATATATAGATATTATTCATCAATACGGTGGTTATTCTGTACCTACCATATATAGATATTATTCATCAACACAGAGGTTATTCTGTACCTGCCATATACATATATTATTCATCAACACAGTGGTTATTCTGTACCTACCATATATAGATATTATTCATCAACACAGTGGTTATTCTATACCTACCATATACAGATAGTATTCATCAACACAGTGGTCATTCTGTACCTGCCATATACAGATATTTTTCATCAACACAGTGGCATTCTGCACCTGCCATATATAGTTATTATTCATCAACACAGTGGTTATTCTGTACCTGCCATATACAGATATTATTCATCAACACAGTGGTTATTCTATACCTACCATATACAGATAGTATTCATCAACACAGTGGTTATTCTGTACCTGCCATATACAGATATTTTTCATCAACACAGTAGCATTCTGCACCTGCCATATATAGTTATTATTCATCAACACAGTGGTTATTCTGTACCCACCATATATAGATATTATTCATCAACACAGTGGTTATTCTGTACCTACCATATATAGATATTATTCATCAACACAGTGGTTATATGCTGTACCTACCATATATATAGATTATTCATCAACACGGTGGTTATATTCTGTACCCACCATATATAGATATTATTCATCAACACAGTGGTTATTCTGTACCTACCATATATAGATATTATTCATCAATAAGGTGGTTATATTCTGTACTTACCATATATAGATATTATTCACCAACACAGTGGTTATTATGTACCTGTCATATATAGATATTATTCATCAACACAGTTGTTATTCTGTACCTGTCATATATAGATATTATTCATCAACACGGTGGTTATATTTTGTACCTACCATATATAGATATTATTCATCAACACAGTTTTTATTCTGTTACTGTCATATATAGATATTATTCATCAACACGGTGGTTATATTCTGTATCTGCCATATATAGATATCAGGGGCGGATCCAGGATTTCAGCTTAGGTGGGGCGTAAGATTTTGGTCAATTTTCGGGCCGATCTCTAGCCTCATAAAACGGTTGCGGTAGTGCATTGATATGGTAAAAAAATCGGTTTTCAAATAAAAGGATTTAACAATGTGTTAATTAAACCACTCATTAGCCATTATGCGTCGAGCGAGCGAAGCGAGCGATACATTCTTTATACTGAGGGCGTGCATCGAAATTGTTTGATATTTTATCTACAGTAACATGGACATACATGTATGAATAAAAAAAGTCGGTTTTCAAATAAAAGGATTTAACAATGTGTTAATTAAACCACTCATTAGTCATTATGCGTCGGGCCAGCGAGCGAAGCGAGCGAGAACTTTTTTTATACTGATGGCGTGCATCGAAATTGTTTGATATTTTATCTACAATAACATGGACATACATGTATGAATAAAAAATTCCATTTTCAAATAAAAGGATTTAACAATGTGTTAATTAAACCACTCATTAGCCATTATGCGCTGAGCGAGCGAAGCGATCGAGAACATATTTTTATACTGAGGGCGTGCAAATAAATTGTATAATATTTTATCTACAGTTACATGGACATACATGTATGAATAAAAAAAGTCCGTTTTAAAATAAAAGGATTTAAAAATGTGTTAATTAAACCACTCATTAGCCATTATGCGCCGAGCGAGCGAAGCGAGCGAGAACATTTTTTATACTGAGGGCGTGCATCGAAATTGTTTGATATTTTATCTACAGTAACATGGACATACATGTATGAATGAAAAAGTCCGTTTTCAAATAAAAGGATTTAACAATTAAACCACTCATTAGCCATTATGCGTCGGGCGAGCGAAGCGAGCGAGAATTTTTTTTATACTGAGGGCGTGCACGAAATTGTTTGATATTTTATCTACAGTAACATGATCCGGAATCCGGAATCTACAGTAATATGTTCGGGGGGGGGGGGGGGGGGGGGGGGGTCGCGCGCCGTGTGCGCCCCCCTGGATCCGCTAGTGGATATTATTCACCAACACAGTGGTTGTTCTGTACCTGCCATATATAGATATTATTCACCAACACAGTGATTGTTCTGTACCTACCATATATAGATATTATTCATCAACACATTATATGTTATTTCGAGCCACCGCAGAGAGAAGGTTATGATACATAGGAATCCAAGACCTTGCCATTATCTTACTATTAAGTAAGTTTATAA